>JACGAQ010001449.1:0-59820 GCA_014119065.1 Orius insidiosus | reverse complement strand
GCTGAGATATAGATACTCAATGATTACGTTTTTCCTGGCTTAAAACGCTCAGATATTCGATTACAATGAATGATTACTTTTTCCTGGCTAAAACGCTCTAAGATGTTAGATTACTCAATAATTACGTTTTTCCTGGCTTAAACGCTCTTAGATTATTACTCAATGATTACAATGATTACTTTTTATCTTAAAACGTTCAGAGTAGATTACTCAATGATTACGTTTTCTGGCAAAACGCTTTAAGATTAGATTCCTCAATTTACGTTTTCCTGGCTTAAAACGCTCAGAGATTTATCAATGATTACTGATGATTACTTTTTCCTGGCTTAAAACGCTCTAAAATTAGATTACTCAATGATTACTTTTTTCTGGCTGAAACCGCTTAGAGTGATAGATTACTCAATCATTATTTGATTACTTTCCTGGCTTAAAACGCTCTTGTTAGATGATTACTTTTCCGTGCCAAAAATTTTTACCTTTTATATAAGTAATCATTTTTGATAACCAATCATGGTGGATTACAAAATTAGAAGTAATCATTATTATTTTGTGATTAATGATTAAAGTAATCAGTAACCACACTATATGAGCGATTATGATTACTATCATTAATCACGGGGAAGTAATCGATTACTTTTGTAATCATAATCTTACATAATAGTAATCGATTACTTTTTGCCCTAATTTGCTTTCTAAGCATCTTTTCACTTTCGTTCTATCTTCACTTTTTTACCAAATACTTCTTATTTTGGATGATTTCAGTAAAAATTTGGCTGATCACCCGTTTCGTGTTCCCTGCTCGCCGAATTCATTATTTTTTTTACCTTTAAAAAGTAGGTGAATGTGGTTCGTCTTCGAGGGAGTTCTTTTAGTTTTTAATATGTGATCCAGAGCTTCCGGAACTCTAAAGTGACTAAAAAACCATAAAAGAAATGCTTTAAAACGGCTTTCTGTAGTCGATTAGGGTTTTAAAAAATCCACATAATTATACGGAATGTGTTAAGATATTCAATGTAGATAAATGAGGTTGGGTTTATTCGCAGGAGCCTCTCTGAAAATTACCTATGCCGATATTAGGGACTCAATTTGAATATTTGATGCTGATGAACTCCCGGAGGGTGGGGGAGGAGGGGAAAGTCCGAAGCCGAGATTGAACTAGTTTTCGAAGCTGAGTGTACCTGAAAGCAGGTGTCTATCGGTAAACCGGTCCTAAGAGCCACCTGCCCCGTCCCGTCTAAAAAACACCAACATTTAACCCTCCGCAACTCCCGAGGTCAAGTAATTAAATCTCTTTTTCGGGATTTCATTGTCTCAAACAACCGGTACCGTTAGAAAATCATGTTTTTTTTACTCCTTTCCCTCGTAAAAACAATTGAAAAAATATCGTTTTGTAATTATAGATTTTAAAATAATATTTATTTTGTATACAGTTCCCTGGGTAAATGTCATTTTATTTTTAAAATGTTGTTCGACCACTAAAAAACATGAAAGGTCGGTTTCAATGATTTTATCGCCGAAGGGACTTTACTTTCTCAAAATGAAATTATTGACTCTTTGAAAAATTTTAGACTCCGCAGAAAAAAAACCGATTACATAATGAGACTGTCAATCATGCCGGCCGTCAGTCCAAGAGAGAAAATCATAGGTTTTCGATAAAATACTTAAGTAAAACTGTGATTTTTTTAATGCAAAATAGAGGAGAAAAACGTTGAAAAACAGGAGACTAAATTAGTTTTTTTCCTGTTCACTTGAAATCAGCGAGTATCGACTTTTTTAAGGGCGTTCGCTTGTAAATTTCCTGACAAGCTAGGCTTCTACGATTACTTTTTTTTTAGTATTTGCGTAGAGGTTGCATGCGAACGGAAAACCAGTAGTTTTTTTTTCTCCTTTTTTTCCCTTCGAGTGACAACTGTGTGCACAACTCTGATAACCGCAATTGCGTCCACCACAATCCGGTTGTAGCCTCGCTCAATTAAAACGCCATCGAAATCAAATCTCCAAATCAAAATCCACTTTAAAAAATTTTCATTTTTTAAATCAATATTTTTTTTCAATATCGTTAGATATTTCTTTAAAAACGTGTTTGATGTTAAAAATAATCTGAGGAGCACAAAAAAAGGGATCGAAGTCTTGATTAATTAATTTAGGAAGATCCAAATCAAAAAAGGAGCTTTCCCTTTGATCCTTTTGTATCAAGACCCTACTAAAGTTGATAAAAGTTAAAGACGAGGGAAAAAAAAAAGAAGTTTGGAACGCATTACATTATTTGCAAGAGCGCGTAAAAAATAAAGGAACGTGGAAGAAAAAATTGGACGTGGGGGAAGTATAAGAGGGGAAGTATAACGGAGGAGGGAAGTATAGGGGGGAGTATCGGATTTTTTTTTTTGGAAAAATTTCGAAGGTAGAAACAATGGGATTTTTGACCAAGAGGGTCCCTCCCGTAAGGCGTGGATGTATGAAATTTCTCCCTATACAAAAATTATAATTAATGCAAAAAAAAGATAATTTTTTACACCAAAAAATGGTAATTTTTACACCAAAAAATGATTTTTTACACCAAAAAATGATAATTTACACCAAAAAATGATTTTTACACCAAAAAATGATAATTTTACCAAAAAATGAATTTTACACCAAAAAATGATAATTTTACACCAAAAAAATGATAATTTTACACCAAAAATATTTTACACCAAAAATGATAAATTTTTACACCAAAAAATGATAAATTTTTACACCAAAAAATGATATTTTACACCAAAAATGATAATTTTACACCAAAAAATGATAATTTTTACACCAAAAAATGATAATTTACACAAAAAATGATAATTTTTACACCAAAATGATTTTTTACACCAAAAAATGATAAATTTTTACACCAAAAAATGATAAATTTTTACACCAAAAATGAACTTTTACACCAAAATTATTTTTACACCAAAAAATGATATTTTTACACCAAAAAATGATAATTTTTTACACCAAAAAAATAATTTTTTACACCAAAAATGATAATTTTTTACACCAAAAAAATGATTTTTTACACCAAAAAAATGTTTTTACACCAAAAAATGATAATTTTTACACCAAAAATGATAATTTTTACACCAAAAATGATTTTTACACCAAAAAATTTTTTACACCAAAAATAATTTTACACCAAAAAAAATGAAATTTTTACACCAAAAAATGATAATTTTTTACACCAAAAAATGATAATTTTTTTACACCAAAATTTAAAAATATAAGGAGTAATTTTGAAAATGAAAATCGGACAACGATTTAACCGCAGCAAATTGTTTAAAATTTTAAACAGACATATCTCGACCTTTTTTTTCGAAATTCAAAAATCGCCCTCGTTATTTTTTGTTCACCGACTAAATTTGGAAAATCGGTTGAAAATTGTGGCCGTAAATGTTCCGGAAAAAATGCTACTGACGGACGGCCGGGCGGCACTACAGACAAAGTTGAGATCGGTAAAGATATTCGATTTGACCCTCCGGGGTCTGGAAGACCCTTCCCCAAAAATCGACGTGGAGGGTATCACAATAACTTCTTTTTTAAATAAATTAACGCTTTTATAAACTTCATTTCAGAAAATTTAATTATCAAAATACAAAAATAAACAAAATAAAGAAAACTTTTTTATGTAAAAATAAATCTGTTGTTTTATCAATTTTTAGAGCACATAAAAAAATTCAATAAGAATATCTGGATTTGTTGAATCTGAATACATTTCTAAAAAATTTAAAAAAAAATTCTATTTTATAAAAAAACTAGAATTCAATTTGAAAAGAAGACTACATTTAAATAAAATGGATTTTATTGAAAATCGTAAATCCGTTTTTCAATTACGTTTGAAAACGTTTGAAAGAAAATGAAAATAAAAAAAGTATCTATTTTATAAAAAGTTTTTCAATAAAATGGAATCCACGTACACACGTGTAAAAGGGTTGTTTCACTCATGCGTGTAGTAAAGTTACGCATTCCGTACGTAATTGGGTTGTTAAGTTCGATCCTCTTCCTTAGAATTGGCGATCAGGGCTTAATTTGGACTTTCCAAAGCTAAAAAACAAATTTTTCTTGCTTTTGAAATATTATTGAAGTGTAATTTTCAAAAGAGCGGAAACTCGTTGTAATTAATCAGGCGCCGAACTAATTATTCGTTATGAAGGTCGTGTCGCCGGCGAAAAATAGAAAATTGTTCGCGTGATAAAATTCTTTTGTTTTACGCCTGCTCTTTTAAATTCAAACAAAATTACTAGTTATTATAATTTAGCTGAAATATTTTAAAAATTTTTATTTAAAATCTTCGATTAATATTTACTTCCGCCCTGAGTTAGGCGTTCGTTAAAAGTGAACAACGCTTTGAAAATCCAGTTTTGAATGATTCAACAGCACCCCCTGGAACCCCTCCGCGGCCATCTTTTATCGTTTCGTTTCTCGTTTTACATTGTGCCAACAAAACATCACTAATGGGATCGTTATCTTATTATTCCCTTGTTACTCAAACGTTGAAGAAACATTGATTTTAGGTGTCGATTTGTGCAATTCTTCAAAGAAAAATCATTTTCCAATTGCACAAAAATTTAAAAAACGTCACCAAAATGGCGGTTGACGGTGAAGCTACGGTAAACAGTTTAGTGCGGTCAATGAGGTTTCTTGAAGACAGGTTATCTTAAAACGCTTGAAGAAAACATTGATTTTAGTGACGATTTATGCATTCCTCAAAGAAAAATTTTCCAATAGCACAAAAAATTAAAAAAACGTCACCAAAAAGGCGGATGACGGTGAAGCTACTGTAAACAGTTTAGGAGGTTTACAATGTGCGGTCGATGAGGTTTCTTGAAGACAGGTTATCTTAAAAAACTTTAAGAAACATTGATTTTAGGTCTTCTTTAAAGAAAAAATTTTCCAATAGCACAAAAAATTAAAAAAAGTCACCAAAAAGGCGGATGACGGTGAAGCTACGGTAAACAGTTTAGGAGGTTTAAAAAGTGCGGTCGATGAGGTTTCTTGAAGACAGGTTATCTTAAAAACACTTTAAGAAACATTGATTTTAGGTCTATTTTTAAAAAAATCATTTTCCAATAGCACAAAAAATTAAAAAAACGTCACCAAAAAGGCGGATGACGGTGAAGTACGGTAAACAGTTTAGGAGGTTTACAAGTGCGGTCAATGAGGTTTCTTGAAGACAGGTTATCTTAAAAACGCTTTAAGAAACATTGATTTTAGGTCTTACTATTCTTTAAAGAAAAATCATTTTCCAATAGCACAAAAAATTAAAAAAAGTCACAAAAAGGATGACGGTGAAGCTACGGTAAACAGTTTAGGAGGTTTACAAAGTGCGGTCATGAGGTTTCTTGAAGACAGGTTATCTTAAAAACGCTTAAAACATTGATTTTAGGTGTCGATTTATACTATTCTTAAAGAAAAATCATTTTCCAATAGCACAAAAATTTAAAAAACGTCACCAAAAAGGCGGTTGACTCTGAAGCTCCGAAAGTAAACAGTTTAGGTTTACAAAGTGCGGTCAATGAGGTTTCTTGAAAACAGGTTGTCTTAAAACGCTTTAAATCTTGAATTGGGAGGAAACCAATGATTGTATGTCGTGATTGGTAAACCAAAACTACGTGATAAAACACTGACACCTGCTGGGGTGTTGGGTCAGACGTGAGGTTTACCATCGTATTTTTTTCCCCCTTCGCCTTCATTTTTTTTTCTCCTTCCCATTCTTTTCTTGTAACTCGTTCGTATTGCCATAACAACAGCTGGGGACCAGGCGAGGGGGTTTCGCCCGTCTTGAGGTTTCCTTGTCATTACCATGTTAACTTTTAAAAATCGTTGACCCACCTTCGTGTTGAAGGGAATTGGGGTAGATTTTTTTTTATTTATGTGTAGGTTATTTCAAAGACAGGGCGTGGGAGAATGCCTATTTTTAAACCTTTTTTTTTCCCTAGGTGTCGGTTAGCCTCCTAAAATGTGAAGGCAAATCTCTGATTCTCTGCTTTTCACCAGCCGCGCCACACAGGCGTACCAACTGCGGCAAAGACAGCTGATGAATTTTGGACAGTTCGACAATGTTCTACAACTTCTTTCTTATTAAAGAGAAGTAACATATAGGAGGGGGAAGTATATCGGAGGGGAAGTATAACGGAGGGGAAATATAAGGGAGGAAGTATAACGGAGGGGGAAGTATAGAGAGGACGGAGGGGAGCGTTATTTGGTCATTTTTGGCTGATAAACGTAATTTTTGGTACCTTTTTTGTCTACTCCTTTTAGACTTCAAATTAAGCTTCACTCTCTTGCAAAGAAAACGTTGCCCAACTTCGAAATCCCCTTTTTTCCAGATTTTTAGCGGTTTCCTCAAATTTTTTGTAGAAGATTTGAGTATTTTCCTTTGTGCTTAAAATATCTCTGAGAAATGAAAGTGGAGGACAAAGAGGGGAAGTAAAAATTTGGCTAGCTTCCGACTGGGCATATGTCATTAACATGGTAATACCTCCCCCCAGGGGGACTCTCGGCGGAAGCATCCCTTAACAACCCTACGGGACTCATTTCGCTATATCTCCCCTTCCCTTGCAAAGCGCTCTCCGAGGACCTTCTATATCTATCCTTTTTTTTCTCCCAGCTCTCTCTCCCTGCTTTTAATAAAGTGAAAACGTACGATATTTTAATACTATGAACTTCAACTCCTTGGAGATGTGATTTTCTTTTTGTTCATTTTTAATTTCCTTTTATTTTACTCGGATTTATATTATTTAATTAATTACAAATATAAAAAATTAAAAAATTGTGACAAAGAAATTGTTATTAAATATCAATTAAGCATCATTGTCAAACTAGAATATAATTTTAATTTTTCCAGGAAAAAATGAAAATGAAAACGACGTTTAAACTAATTATTCCTTTAAAACGAAGATGTTTTCCGAGTTGAAGATTTTTTTTTTGGAAATGAGAGCTAGAAATAAGAAAAATTTTAAAAAGGAGGGCGAAAAAACCGTGAATAACCTATCCAGAAAGGCAAGGATGAATGGCACTCGTGACGTCATCCGCGTACTTTCCGCACCCTCACGACGTCTACTGAAACTATCCTTTCCATTTTTTATCTTTTAAAAATCCGTTACATGTTCTGAATAAAAATTACTTATGTAATTATTCCTGCATACGTAGTCATTATTAAAATAATTTGACATGATTACTTTATATACACATTTGTATATCAAGGTACCTGAAAGGACTAAAAAAAATGAAGGTCGAGAAAAAAAGGCCTTTGTGAGAAAATTCCATTTTACTGACACAAATCGACTGTCTGCAATTTTAATTACGTTTTTTCGAACAGAATAAATAATTAGTCGACAAAAAGAAGCAATTATTAACGTTCGTTATTAACTTATTAAATCTCCTTTTTTTATGTAATTTTTCTTCCCTTTTGAATGGAAGTTTACCTTGTCAAAAATTTCTGTACAAAGAGAGAATTTATGATTTTGAAGGAAAAAAGTGGAGATTCCTTTCATGTGAAATTTACCCATTAAGTTTGACCAGTCGATAAGGTGTAATTAATTCTTTAAAATTAATCTGCTTCCTCCTTCGTAAACTAACCGTGAAAACGGTTACGGTTTTTAATTTCAGGAGGCAACACCCATAATATCTTTGTCACGACTCACCTGAATGATTAACTGAGTGATTGATTTGCAGGAGCCAGTGTTTAATTAATATTTTGACGTGTCTATAAGTTCTAGGGGGAAGGCCGAAAAAAAAATGTAACTTGAAACACTTGTTGAATAGACGGCCTCGAGGGACTTTTTAGAGTGGGAAGCGTGATCAAACAAGATATTACCTTACGACATTAAAGGGGTCTTCCATTGAAAAAAAGACCCCCCGACGAAATTATACACCTTGAAGTGATTTTTTTCGGGGGCCCTTTCTGAACAGAGGCATCGTAAAAACACGGTAGGGATGCACTGATTGTAAAGGGACTTCGTGAGGGGCGGGAGGGTAAGCTAATGACTACAGAGGGCCCCACCGTTCATTACTGTCGAGTCAACAGAGTTGTCCAAATGAGGAACATGCATATTCAACTTGCGCGCCCTGTCAGCCCTTAATCAAATTTAGACTAAGGCATCTGAGCTTTTTTTTCTCATCCCACCCTTTTTCTAGCCCTAATAATACCTGCGCAACGCAGCCGCTGGATTTTTTTTTGCTAAAAGTAGATTTCGACACCACCAAGGGGAGCTTTGAAAACGGGAGAGTTATTTCCTATTGACTATTTCATTGAAGGAAGAAGTTGTAGAACTTTGTCGAACTTTACAAAATTCATCAGCTGTCTTTGCCATAGTTGGTAGGCCTGTGTGGCGAGGCTGGCGGTGAAGTGCCAAAGCAGATATTTGCCTTTACATTTTAGGAGGTCGGAGAACCTGGGAAAAAAAGTGGGGGGGTGACGTCATAGGAGTATACGTACTCCGAACTTAAAGGTTTTGTAAGTACTTCATATTTTTAAGGAAGTTTTCGTTGGAAGCTCTTCAAACTAGTACTTTTTATACTAAGAGGTACGCAGAGCCGAAAAACTAGCTCGAAAGAGTTCTCTGCTGAAGAGCAAAAAGAAAAAGCTTCGAGAACTGAGGAAAAAGAAAAGGTTTCTGTGGAAGAGGAAACTAAAGCCGAAAAAATCTCCAAAGTTGATTTTTACGGCCGAAAGAGCGAGAAAATCGCGTTAGATGAGGAAAAACTCTGGGAAATCCGTCAAAGACATTTTATTGGGCTATCATCGATGAAAACTCCCGAGATTCTGATAAATAGGGGTTGTCCTTGAGGGGGGGGGAGAAAATAAAGAAAACTCCTGGAAAATCCGGTGAAAAGCTTTCAGAAAAAGGGCGTTCCTCCAAAACTTCATTAATAAAACGGATCATATTCTCATTTTACATATACATGAAAAGAGGGGCAATTCACTATAAAATGTAGCTCGAATATTCGAACTTGTCAAAACTTTTGTTATTTCTACCTTTAGCCTATATTATGAGTAAAATACACACAAAAAACGGCATTCAAGTCCTTTTAACGAAAGCGAATATACTTCACCATAAACTCTATTTTCAACAGCTTTCCAATACAAACATGAACGACATTTATAATGTTTATTATACCTACCAGAGTGTAAACTTATCCTGTGTAATAAAAAAAGGTTTTTAAACAGAAACTTATTTTTAAATTCATGTGCAATTTATTCAGGATCTAGTATTTAACCGCATGATAATACAGAAGATGTAAAATAACCGGTTTTTTGTTTATTAGGGAAGGTTTTGATTCGTCGCTAATTGTTTAGTGAGTGATATCGAAAAGGGAACAATGGCGGGAGATTTGGCCAAGCAGGGCACGTAGAGATAATGGCAATATATCGGATCTTTTGTTATTCGAACGCCGGGCAGAGGAGGACTTTCCATTGTGGAAGGGAGGAAAAAAAAAAATAAAAACCCCGCTTCTACCATTCACGACAAACACTCTCCACCACCCCATTTCATCCAACCCCGTGGCTATTTTCCATACCTAATGCTCCATTCTCCCTTCTCGGCCTCTTCAATAAGCTTAAGTGGAAGAAAATATTTTTTTTTTACTACGAAGATAGAATTTATTCAAATTTCGTCACTACTCTAAATTTAAAATTCAGAACCTTTTATCCGAAAGGAAATTAAAAAAGAAACTTAACCTAACTTAAGCAATCCTGAGGTTCACCGACGACCGCAGCAGCACCTTCGGGATATATTCTTGATTAGTTACCATCCCCTCGCACCTTGACTTGAAATCCCGATAATCCAGGGTCGTTCCGCCGCATACACGACTCAAGGAATTTCCCAGTTAATCCTCACAAGTTCTTTACATTTTTAACAAATATTTGCATATAAAAACCACTAACATACTTTAAATAAAACAAGATCGACCTCATAAAGTCGCTCATTTTCTATATTATTTTATGATTGAACTTTCTTTTATGTTATTAGCATCGTTAAAAAGGTTAGATGATTAAAAAAATTGCGTATTTAGTTATGTAATTCTATTGGCTTTTTATGATGCAGAGAAAATAATATCTAGTTTAAAAGAATTTTATTTTCCATCATTTAATTAATGACGTTTCGGTTTTTAACTCGGCGAAAGTTAATGAAATAACCGCGAATCCTTTTTATTGGTCTATAAACATAAGATTTTCGAGAGTTTTCCTTGGTTTATGACGAAGAAACCTACTTTCGTAATCTTTTGTCGGAGAGAATCAATTTTTAACTTAAAGAAGTTATTGTGATACCCTTCACGTCGGTTTTTTGGGGAAGGGTCTTTCAGACCCCGAAAAAATGGCGGAGATAAGTCTGTTTTTTTAAGAACTGCGCTGCGGCCGAAAATTTGGTCCGATTTTCACCAAATTTTTACCAAATCGTCGCGTTAGTTCTAACACCGGATAAGTCATTTTTCCTAGGTTTTCAGGAGAGCCAAAATACGTATTGATGCAGGTAATGACCTGTTGGCTAAATCGTGAACTACGCGTTTTTCTGTTGGTAATAGGGTTAAACTACCAACGGAATTCAATTCTCCACAAAATTTAGCATTAGAAACTATGCTTAACTCAAAATTGATAAAAAATGACTTATCCGGTGTTAAACTACGCGACGAAATACTCCTTATATTTTTACCAATTTTCGGTGTAAATTTTTTTTTTTTTTGAAGGGAGAAATTTGATACTTCTACCCGTTATTAGAGGAACTTCCCTTGGGCAAAAATCCCAATATTTCTACCTTGATACAAAAATTTTCGAAAAAAAAAAAACCTCCTTTACTTTAAAAGACCTCCTTAACTTCCCTCTCCATCAACTTCCCCTCCTTATACTTCCGCTCCTTTATACTTCACCCTCCGTTATACTTCCCTCCTTAATACTTCCCCTCCTATATTGCTCCTACTCTAAAAGGAAGTTCCCGTCAGAGAGAGCTCTAGACTAGTACTTTTCTTCCTAAAATCCTCTTTTGGATTTTTTTAGTTTTTCCCCTAAAAAGAAGCTACTTTTTATCAGATTTTTGAACTTAAAAAGGATTTCTCGGTTAAAAGCGAATAAATAGTAAAAGGGGAATCTAGGTTACAAATTTTAGGAAATCGCCTGGAAATCCAAAAAAAAAAAGTTTCTTCTAAAAATAGAGAATAACGTCGAAAATCTATTTTGTAAGAGTATTCCTGGAGATAACTCCTAAGCTTGAACCTTTCAAAAAGAGTTTTTCAACAAAAACCTGAGGAAAATTGCCAGAAAAAAAAAATTCTCTTAATAAATATAGAGGAAAACGCTTAAAACTCCAGAAAAAACGTTTTTTCTTTACAAAAACCGAGGAAAGCGTTGAAAGTTAATAAAATAGGTTGATTTTGTTTCCTCGAAATGAGTGAAAACTGTGGAAAATTGGTTGTATTCCCCTATAATCCAGTAAAAAAATTTTTTTTTTTTAAAATTTCTTTGTTTATTTATTGTCAAGTCAAGAGTCCTATTATATTATGATTTTGTGGTACCACACTCGCGGTGAGCGCTAATCAAAATTTAACTTTCTTCTTTAACTTAAAATTTTTAAAAGTTTAAAAACGAATTTTATAAAAGGGTCTTTTGTTGCTAATAATAAAAGGGTTGGAGAAAAAGACAATAAGGCTTTTCAGTCAGGTTTCAATTAAAGCCAATTTACTGGTCGAACAATCGTAAAAACGTAGGCTCAAGAGAAGAGTTTCATTGTGGTAAAAATTCACTTATGAGTTCACAGCCTCGTATTGTGCACGTTCCTCATTTTTAATTTTTCTCTCCCTCTTTTCCACCTAAAAACTCCTTTTTTGTCTTCTAAATTTTTTTTTCTCAATTTCTCAAAGATTAAAAATTGTGGTTTATTGTGTTTTTTAAGTTTTAATTTTTTTAGAAATATTTTGATTTTGTGAATGGGGGCCATTAAAAAATTAGGGTTCAACGCCTCTCCGATACGTAATTATTAGATGTTTCTGCTAATCATTTGCGGATTTAATATCGGATTTAGTTCCTAGAGCTCCGGAGGGTTTTAAGGAAATTAAAAAAAACGTGAATAATGAAGGTTAGCATGACTTTATTTCTAAACATGTGATTACGGGTTGTGTGCTCTGAAAGGGAGAATAAAGATTTTCGGGTGCAATTAGCTCCGATGGAAGCGGGAGCTCGAAATCTGGGTGGTCTTAACTACCATTTACATACCCGTCGAAAAGAAGATATCGGTTACTGTAGAAGGGAAGTTTACGACCCTTTTCTACGAGGCTTTTAGATTCTTTTAAATTTTTCTACAGCGCCCGTGTCAAAAGTTTTGAAATGTTGGCCATTTTTATTGTGGCGAGGGAAGTCGATGCTCATTTGCATAAGAAACTTGACTGATCTCCGCAGTTTATCTGATCACCGAAGACCTAAATTAGGAATTCCAATCTAGATCGAATTTTGAGGAGATTTACTCGAATTCCATAAAACTACAAATAAAACTGAACGATTTGCATTTCATTAGACGTTTCCCGATGCCTGTTAAATGGTAAAGATGATGTGGAAAAGCGGGAACAATTTATCAGACGAGCGTGCCCAGTGGGCTAGTCCCGAATTCGTCTTGTTACCGACGGCCACCTACCGTTTCGGAGAACAACTACTACAAAATTTATCACGAAAGGGCGTCCCATGGACTGAAAGAACACGACCAGTCGGGAAAAAAAAGCACAAAAATAGGATGCCGTCAGGTTTTAGTGTGTAGGTAATTTGCTTTTTCAGGACTTATGTGACACCTCAATTTTAACGCGAGTTCCAGCATCAATAAAATACCATTTTTTCCTTTCTTCCTTTTGAAATCTTTATTTCTTTACCTGACATCTCAAAAGACTCCGCCATGTTCATCATTGACACATATTTGAAGACGTCCATAAATAATAGAAAAATTAAAATCTTTCTATTTCTCAGAATACTGTTGTTTTTGTGACTATTAAAAATTCAAGTTTTCTGAGATCTCCACCCCTATTTGAATATTTAAAAAGTAAATTATTACATTCAGAAAAAGGAGGCGGAAGGATAAAAGGTACAATCCTTTGGGCCATGAGCTTAAGATCTTCAGTTTTTTGGCAGAATAACCTGAATAATTTGGCTGATCTTTTTCATCGAAAATTGTGGTACCCTTGAAAATTGAATTCCAGAAGTTATTAAGAAAAAACCCGTCGAGGACAGCTTAAGAGCAAAAGGGCCTTTCGGATCTAAATCCCTTATGATTAATTATTTGCAAAAGGTATTATTCATTTTTATGTATCTGAGAGAACTGGGTTCCTTTCTTCCAAAACGCAGGTCCACACTTGACTTTTACTGTGTCCAGACGCTCCGTTTTCCTTACCCTAAAGCTGTAAAAATGGTGTTTTTTGGCTATAAAACTGGTGTTTTTGGCTATAAAACTGGTGTTTTTTGGCTATAAAACTGGTGTTTTTTGGCTATAAAACTGGTGTTTTTTTGGCTATAAAACTGGTGTTTTTTTTGGCTGAGAAAAACGCCCAGAAATCGGTTAATACGCTTTCCGCACTGAATGTGCATTAAAAACTGTTAAAAAGTAGCTTCTTTTTAGGGGAAAAACTAAAAAAATCCAAAAAAGCATTTTAGGAAGAAAAGTACTAGTCTAGAGCTATCTCCGACGGGAACTTCCTTAAAGATTAGGAACAATATAGGAGGGGGAAGTATAACGGAGGGGGAAGTATAAAGGAGGGGAAGTTTAAGGAGGTCTTCTGGTTTTTGGGAAGGATCCTCCAGACCCCGGAGGGTTCTAAATCAAATATTGATCTTTACCGATCTCAACTTTTTCTGTGGTGCAGGCCGGCTGTCCGTCCGGCAATCACTACGTCCGTAGCATTTTTTCCGGAACACCTCCTTTATACTTCCCTCCCTTTTCCATCTCCCTCCTTTATACTTCCCTCCCTTTTACCTCCTCCTTTATACTTCCCTCCCTTTTACCTCTCCCTTCTTTATACATATACCCTCCCTTTTACCTCATACTTCCCTCCATAGTACCTCTGCCTCCTTTATACTTCCCCTGTGTTTTTTTAATTGGTCTCTCCACAGGTTAACCAGATGAATTTAACTCCACCACCCTCGACTAGAAAGATTTATACTTCCCTCCCTTTTACCTCTGCCTCCTTTATACTTCCCTCCTTTTACCTCTTCCTCCTTTATACTTCCCCCTCCTATATTTTTACTTCTCTTTTAAGGAAGTTTTCATTGGAAGCTCTTCAAACTAGTAATTAAACTAGAATTACAAGGGATTTACTATATTTTTGGTCCACGAAAACCTTAAAACTAAATCTTAAGGACCTAAAAAGAAAAACACCTGTTCGGCCTTTGTCGTTGTTAAAAACCCCCCTCCTTTATACTTCCCTCCCTTTTACCTCTCCCTCCTTTGTACTACCCTCCCTTTTACCTCATACTTCCCTCCCTTTTAACTCCGGCTCCTTTATATTTCCCTCCCTTTTACTCTTCCTCCTTTATACTCCCCTCTCTTTTACCTCTTCCTCCTTTATACTTACCCCTCCTACATTTTTTTCTTGTCTTTAAGGAAGTTTCGTTGGAAGCTCTTCAAACTAGTAAGTAAACTAGAATTACAAGTGATTTACTTTATTTTTGGTCCACGAAAACCTTAAAACTAAAATCTAACGGACCTAAAAAGAAAAACACCTTGTTATGCCTTTGTCGTGTTAAAAACCGGCGTGATATGCGAGTCACGGCTCCTTTCTTAAATAATTTGATTTTATCTCCAAAAATCTTACTTAAAAAGTTATAAACCCCTTAGTTTATTTTAATTAAGATTTGATCGCTTATGTAGAAACGATTTGTTGGCTTTCAAAATGAAAAATCGAGGTGTTTAATTGATAAATGTACTTAGGTCTTAATGAACATAGTTGATGTAAACTTTAACAATGATTCTCAATGTGAGATCTTACGCGTGAAATTTGCCCTTAATTAGAACGCTTTATCTTGAGCGAAAACTTTACAACCCAATTAAGAGGCGATCTTTTTAAAACAATTAAATTAAAGTTGAGGGAGGAAAAAGAAGTTTGAAATGGACGTTTTATATTATAAACATCGAGTGAAATAATGTGGGTCATTTGCTAACAAGGCTATATTGCTCGCTTTAGACCCTTAAATAAACCGTGGAGGGCCATAATGCTCGCATCCCCTCCCGCCTCCTGCTTAGGTTCAATTCACGTTAATTACACATTCTTAAGAGCGACCATTAAACTCGAGGATGGGGCAATTTCCTCCCTATCCCTTTCTCGCGCAGCGTGGAACACCGCACCCTTAAAGTCACACAGGTATTAATTTGAACGGTGGCAGGAGACTTTGCCCACCGCCCTCAACACCCTCTTAGAATAAATCCCTCGCAATATGTTTTCCTTGTCTTTGAATTAATACGTGGGGAGAACGAATCCAGTGGAGCGTTTTTTATGATTTTAGGCCTTCACGCCTCATTTATCCACATTGTTGGTCCTTTGCCCATTTTTTGTCCCAATTTTTTGACGCTTTTTCTCGGTTTTGTTAATATGTATTTTCAACTTCCTTGAAAAAGTTATTTTCCGCACTTTCCATAGTTTTTTGGCCGGTTTTTTCCACACTTCCAATAAAGAGGGAGGGAAGTATAAAGAAGGGGGGAGGTAAAAGGGAGGGAAGTATAAAGGATGGGGAGGTAAAAGGGAGGAAGTATAATGGAGGGGGAGGTAAAAGGGAGGGAAGTATAAAGGAGGGGTGGTAAAAGGGAGGGAAGTATAAAGGAGGGGGAGGTAAAAGGGAGGGAAGTATAAAGGGGGAGGTAAAAGGGAGGGAAGTATAAAGGAGGGAGGTAAAAGGGAGGGAAGTATAAAGGAGGGGGAGGTAAAAGGGAGGGAAGTATAAAGGAGCGGAAGGTAAAGGGAGGGAAGTATAAATGAGGGGGAGGTAAAAGACAGGGAAGTATGAAGGAGGGAGAGGTTTAAAGGAGCGGGAGGTAAAGGGAGGGAAGTATAAAGGAGGGGGGACCAAAGAAAATAGAAAAAAAGTTGTTTAAAACGAGTCCCAATTTTATGAAGCTTTCCCTCAGTTTTGTTGAAATTGTCAACTTCCACCAAAAAAGTTATTTTCCGCACTTTCCATAGTTTTCGGCCGGTGTTTTCCACACTTCCCAATTTCTTCCAAAAAAAAAATTTTTTTTTAATTACAAAAGAAAACAAAAACTTCAGAAAACCCGACAAATTTTTTTTTTTTTTTTTTTTTTTTTGAAGAAATTGGTGGAAGTGTGGAAAAAACGTTGGAAAATGCGGAAAATAACTTTTTGAGGAAGCTGAAAATCTCGCCCCCAAAAAGTTAATCTCGCTTGGACGTCTCTGGAGACAAAAAAATTAAACTATATCCCCCCTTAATTTTCAAAAAACGGTTTTTCGATTGAATTATATAATACTATTATACAATAATTTCACGTAGAATGCACTCCTTTTAAGTTTTTCGAAGCTTTTAGGGTCAAAAAGACCCATAGTTTAGGTTAAAAATTTCGGAAAAATTAGGCTATTGTGTACATTACCCACAGGATGTTATCTAGGGGCCTGGGAGGCCATATGGGTCACAAAAACCCATATTTATGACACTCATGACCATTAATGGGTCTGGAGGCCTCATGGGTCCAGAGAGCCCAATGTACAGTCACAATAGCCTATTTATCCATTTTTAGCAGGAAAACGATGGGTCTTTTGACCCTACGGGGTCTGGGAGACCACTGGGGGGGACCAATATTTGGTCACCATCACCTTCCTTTTTAAAAGTTACAGGTTAAAAAATAGAAGCAGTTTCGCAAGGATTTCGTCAAGTTTATTTTTATTTGGATAAATAAAAAGCTTCGAATAAAACATAAAAAGACTGTATTCTACGTAAAATTGTCTATAGAATCCGAATCTGCAATAAAAAATAGGGGTTCCATTAAGTTAAGGAAGTTTTGGCCGTTTTTTTAGAGTATTTCTCACAATTAGACACTAAGCCTTTAAATTGGTACCTAAAATTTATTTTTTCGACCATTAAATTCAGATTTTCTATATGGAAAACCGTTAAAAAATTACATTTGGGGTGAAATACGTCTGAAAATACCTTACAACGTAAATAAAGATGTAAAGGCCTATCATAAAAGGGGGCATTATCTTCATTCGGACGATCCGAACGCACGTTCTATGGTATTAAAGATAAAAATATTAAATTGATTTGCCTTTTTTTAGAATGCCGAGCCCACCGGTAAAGCCTCCTTTATTGGTTCCCCTAATAACCTATCGCGAATCTGGCCCAGGTTTTAAATTAACATCAGATAATAGATTTTAAACTCTTAATGAAAAAATATTCAGATTAATTGAATTTAGAGCTTTTCCTGAAATTTTCTATTTAGAGTTTTTCGTCTTATGATGGATTAATAAAATATTAGAACGCAATAAAAGGATTTAATTGGATTTAGTGGTTGAAACGTTTCAACTGTGGAATCCTGTATGGGGAAATTCCAATTAAGCATCGAAGCGATTAATAGAGGCGATAGAACGATAGTTTTAATCTTGTTTAATCCTGATGATATAATAAAACAAGGATGAAGAAGTAATGGGTGTTATATTGTTTGTATATTTGGCAAGGGGGGTTGACCTGCCGCCCCGGGAGAGACTTTCGCTAATCACACGGACAAACCTACTCAATAATCTCCGAACCAAGTGGGAAATCCAATTTTCAAACCCAAACTTCAATTCCCTACGCTCCCTTGGAGTTTTTTTTTCTCTCCCCTCTGTTTTTTTATTTCATTCCCCCACAGGCACTTTTTTTGTTTTTAAGTGAATTTCGCCACGACAATTCTCACTTTAAAAATCACATATCGCTTTAAAGGGGATAAATTGTTTATCTCTAACTTTATTGAAAACCTTTCTAATACAATAAACTAAAAAGCTATCAGATTTTATTGGCTTTACATCGTTCTAGCTGCGTTGAGTGCATTGAAAAATGTGTATCCTGTTTTAAAAACCTAAAACAAACAATTATTAGGATTTTTAGAAAATAATTGAAATTCACCTCTTTGAGGCCTTCTATAGAAAAGGGAAGGATGTCAAAACCCTTTATAATCATCGGCTCATGACATGCGAGCATTATTGTCCAAAGGTGCTTCCTCACTTTCACCGTCCTCTCGTACCATGGCGTGTTGTAAATATTATACGTTATATTGTCCGACTAAATATTAAAAAGTCAATAAATTTGGATAGTGAGAAACCTATGGCGTTTTTTAAATTGACATGATTGGCGGACTTAAAGCCCCCCCTGGCGGGTCAAATATTCTTCTCGATATGTACCTCGATTTTTTGGACTATAAACATCCTACAGTTTATCAACATTTTTAATGGGTTTTAAGACATTTTCCATTGTTTTCAGGTCTAAAAACACCCGTTCAATCAGGTAACCTGGTGTTTGACATTTTTTTACCGGGTTTTCGTTCACTTTGCTCATTTTCTGGTCTAAACCGTTTTCAAGTGTCTGGGGGTTCAACACCTCTTTTACCGATTTTTGGGTCGTTTCTGTCGATTTTCTGGTGTAAAAGCACGCGTTAAACCAGGTGTTCGTGTGTTTAACACCTTTTTTACCGCGACTTTTGGTCATTTTGTTCGATTTTCTGGTGTAGAAACACACTTTTAATCAGGTGAATGGGCGTTAAACATCTTTTTTTACCAGTTTTTTGGTCATTTTCTTCGATTTTCTGCTCTAGGAAAATCCCTTTAATAAGGCGTGTGGTAGTTTAACATCTTTTACCGATTTTTTGGGTTATTTTCCTCTATTTATGGTTCATAAACATCCGTTTCATCGGGCGTTCGGGCGTTTTAACTTCATTTTTGCCGGATTTTGTTCGGTTTTTTGGTCTAAAAAAGCCAGGTTAAGCCAGGTGTTCTGGTGTTTAACACCTTTTTTACCGGCGCTTTTGGTCATTTCTTCTATTTTCTGGTGTAGGGACACAGGTTTAATCAGACAAACGGGCGTTAAAAATCCTTTTCATCATGTTTTTCGGTCATTTTCTTCGATTTTCAGGTCTAAAATAACCGTTCTCAAGTGTTAGGGCGTTCAACACCACTTTCACCGATTTTTGGGTCGTTTCTTTCGATTCTCTGATGTAAAAGCACCCGTTAAACCAGGTGTTCGGGTGTTTAACACCTTTTTTACCCGGGATTTTGGTCATTTTTCTCGATTTTCTGGTGTAGAAACACACGTTTAATCAGAAAAACGGGCATTAAACATCTTTTTTTACCAGGTGTTTTGGTCATTTTCTTTGATGTTTTGGTCCAGAAAAACCCCCCTAAATTAAGGCTTTCGGAAGTTTAAAATCTTTTACCGAGTTTGGGGTTGTTTTCCTCGATTTTCTGGTTTATAAACATTAGTTTTATCGGGCGTTTTAACATCTTTTTTACCGAATTTTGTTCGATTTTCTGGTCTGCGAAAACCGTTTTCAAGTGTCTGGGCGTTCAACACCTTTTTACCGATTTTTGGGTCGTTTCTGCCGATTTTCTGGTGTAGAAGCACCCGTTAAACCAGATGTCAGGGTGTTTAACACCTTTTTACCTTTTTTTAACACCTTTTTTCTGGTGTAGGAACACATGTTTAATCAGGTGAAAGAGCGTTAAACATCTTTTTTACTGGGTTTTTCGGTCATTTTCTTCGATTTTCTGTTCTAGAAAAACCATTTAATAAGGCGTTTGTTAGCTTAACGTCTTTTATCGAGTTTTGGGTTGTTTTCCTCGATTTTCTGGTCTATAAACATTAGTTTTCCGGGCGGTCGGGCGTTTTAACATCCTTTTTACCGGATTTTGTACGGTTTTCTGGTCTAAAAAAACCGATCTCAAGTGTTTGGGCGTTTAACACCTCTTTTACCGATTTTAAGGTCGTTTCTATCGATTTTCTGGTGTAGAAGCACCCGTTAAATCAGTGTCGGGTGTTTAACACCTTTTTACCGGAGCTTTTGGTCATTTTCCTCGATTTTCTGGTGTAGGAACACATGTTTAATCAGGTGAAAGGGCGTTAAACATCTTTTTACTGGGTTTTCGGTCATTTTCTTCGATTTTCTGGTCTAGAAAAACCCCTTCATAAGGCGTTTGTTAGCTTAACGTCTTATACCGATTTTTGGGTCGTTTCTTTCGATTTGTGGTGTAGAAGCACCCGTTAAACCAGGTGTTCGGGTGTTTAACACCTTTTTTACCGTGGCTTTTGGTCATTTTTCTCGACTTTCTGGTAAGGAACACATGTTTAATCAAAACTTCGGGCGTTAAACATCTTTTTAACTTCCTCAAGAAGTTACTGTGATACCCTCCGACCCCCTGTTACTAGAAAAGGGTCTTCCAGACCCCGTAGGATAAATCTGATAAGTGATCTTTGCCGATCCTGACTTTGTCTGTGGTGCCGGCCGTCCGGCCGTCCGGCCGTCCGTCGCCACTTTTTCCGGAACACTTCACGGCCGCAATTTTCATCCGATCTTCACCAAATTTATACACAAGCTTCCTTTCACAGAAATCTTGAAAATGACGAGAGCTTTTTTCGAAATTTTTCAAAATGGCGGAGATATGACTGTTCAAAGATTTAAAATGAGCGCTGTGGCGTACTGTTGGTCCGATCTTCACCAAATTTCACTAAACATTCCTTGAATTATTTAAAAATTTTCCATGTTTTTTAAAATTTTAATTTTCCAAAATTTTTTTTACTTAATAATTTTTCTAGGCAGAAATGTGAGTCACTTCGCCGGCTCGAGGGCGGCCTCTCTTTGGCTAACCGTACTGAATTTCTACCTTGATATAAAATTTTCAAAATAATTTTTTTTTTTTTTTTTTTAACTTCCTCAAGAATTTTTTTAACGGAAAATAAAATGGCGATTTATTAGGTACTTAATTTTTTTTTTTTTTTTTTTCAAAAAACAGAAAACGAACAACAAAAAATACCTAAAATTTCTAACTTCCTCAAGACTTACTGCGATACCCACCAAATTTATTTCACAACTTTTACAAAAATTTAGTTCTCCTACTTAATACTTCCTCCTCCTGTATCCTTGAGGAAGTTATCGTTGGAAGCTCTTCAAACCGGAACTTTACCAGGTTTTCGATCATTTTCTTCGATTTTTTGGTCTAGAAAAACCTCTTTTATAAGGCGTTGTTTGGTGGCTTGACATCTTTTACCGAGTTTTGGGTTATTTTTTCTCGATTTTATGGTTTATAAACATCCGTTTTATCGGGCTTTCGGGCGTTTTAACATCTTTTTTACCGGATTTTGTACGGTTTTCTGGTCTAAAGAAACCGATCTCAAGTGTTTGGGCGTTCGACACCTTTTTTACCGATTTTTAGGTAGTTTCTGATGTAGAAGCACCCGTTAAACCAGGTGTTCGGGTGTTTAACTTCTTTTTTACCGGGCTTTTGGTCGTTTTCCTCAAATTTCTGGTGTAGAAACACACGTTTAATCAGACAAACGACCGTTAAACATCTTTTTCTTCGGGTTTTTCGGTCATTTTCTATCCCTTTTATCGGGCGTTCGATCGTTAAACGTCTTTTTTACATGGTTTTTCACATCATACAGCTTCCAAATTCGTTCACCTTACCCACAGCATTCGTCTCTCCCTAAGTCCGCCAATTTAGGATTTAAAATTGACTGTAAAACTGATCAGTGATCTTTATCGATCATGAGGTTGTCTTCTGGAAGACATGAAAGTCTCATAACCTACCATATCTGTTAATTGTTGCCCACAAACGCATGTAAATTCTATGAAGCACAACTCCGGCATAAAAACTAAAAAGAAAGTTCCAACTCGAACCAACGTACTCGTATTTGGGTCCTAAAAATATATTTTTTTAAAATCATCCCTTCTACTGTTAACTACTTACTGTTATTTCATACAAAATGTACACATCATAAAAACCGTGAAAACGGGGACGATGCCTACAGTCATCCCAAAATATTTCGAAGTCAAATTATAAAATCTGAACAAACTATTATTTTTGAAATATTATAATATTAAAATACCTTTTTATTATAGTATGGTGCAGTATGCATTTTTTCAACATGGCAATAGAACGCACTTCGTCTTTTTCTTCCACGGCCTTCTTGATGGCCAAATTGAGTATTTCGATTTGAGCGCTTAGGTGGAAGCAGCTGGCAAAGAAGCTTGCGGTGATCAAAAGGCCGCTCCTCCAGAATGGATCGCATGGATGACATTCATGAATAGAACAAGAGAATAACTATAAAAAATTTAAATTTTATGATATTGTGTAAATTTAATTTTACATAAAAGCGTTGCTGATTTCAAACGGTATGTACCCTGTGTATAAAACATTATATTCATTTGACTTCCCTGTGAAAAGGGGCTGCTTGAGGAAAGTGACAAAAGTTCCTGCAAAAATAGTGGCGTAATAATTTTTATTATTTTAACAATAAAGTTGTTCGCGTTCTCCCTTATTTGAAGCTGTTCGTCCGTGAAGTCTTCTCCATAGTCGAAAAATCCAGATGTTACCATCTTGTCAATTTCTATGTATTCTGCTCTGTATATGATCATAAATGCTGTTATACATGATATGCCGATGTAAAGGGATCCCCAGTGAATCGATTCCATCACTCCGATTTTTCAAAACCATAAACGTCTTTTAGGTAAAACTAAACAGAAAGATTTTTAAAATGTGTGGGATGTAACCTGGAGGTAGTAGGTTCAAATCCTACTCGAGGCAAAAATTTTTTTTTCTATTTTCTTCATTTTTTCAAATTAAAAAAACATTTTACTTACATAAGGCCAATAATAGCAAAGAGCCAGAGCACAGATGAAAAGAACAACAAAACTATAAATCCACTCCACTTACTTTTAGGAGAACCACCAAATAATCTAATTATCTTCAACATCGTCCAATACTGCGAAGTCGAATAGTATTTCTTAAAAACTAAATTGAAAAAAAAAAAAAGAAAAAACAAAATTTCTTACCATCTTCGCTTAGTCGAACTTTCAACAATGACGGTTTAGGCACTAAAATTTCGATTCTAATTTAATTTAGTTTTGTTTTAATGTATGATACTACCATATTTGATACAGAGCCTTGGTTTTCAGTAATTAAAAATTGTATAATTAATGAGGTTATCAAACGTATTTTCTTAATAATCTATGAGGACGTATTGACTACTATTATAGACTCAAGAGGGTTAATTAATTTGTCGAATAGATCGGCCCCAAAATGGAGGATTAGGCTTAGTTAATTTAAAAACGAAAACAATTTTGTTGTTAATCAATATTATTTACCGTTGATAACGCATTTCACCATAAAGCAGTTGATATAAAAAATATCTGTAGTTCACCATAATGCGTTTCAGCATAATGCAATTCATAAAGCTCTCAAAGTTGAAAAATTTTGAGCATAATGCATTTCAACATAAAACAACTTTTATCAATAAATGCAAGTCGGCATAAAAAGTGCAAGTCAACATAACACTTCTCACCATTAAAGCCTCTCTTTAAAATTGTTTTTTTCGCCATAAAATAGTTTGTGTAGTTTGAGCATAATAGATACAAAATACCACTATAATGCTTTTCTGTATAATGCAATTGAACCTAAAGCTCTCAAAAGTTCATAGAATTTGAGCATAATGCATTTCAACATAAAACGACTTTTTCAATAAATGCAAGTCGACATGAAAATAATGACCCTGCGGTAGCAGGGACTAAAAGGTAGATTTCTTTTCATGATTAAAATTAAAATGTATAAACACAAAATATATAATTATGTTATAAAAATGATGATATAAAAAAAATTGCGCCACTGAGCCCCTAGAAAAACATCTGATAATTTTATTAATAAAATATTTAATAATTTCCCGGTATAATTCAAATTTTTTTTAAAGTTTAGCTAGTTCAATATTTTGCGCCTGGCTCGTCCAACCTGCTTTAATTAATTTTTTACACGCCCTCGCAGAGGTCTTAAAGTTTTTTTTTTGCAAAAGGACTAGGATTTCAATAGAAAATGCCAATTTTGTCTTTTAAGCCCTAAGTAAAGTAGGTGAATCGCTGGTCCGATTTCAGCCATTAACGAACTCGTCCGAGCTATTGAGATAAAACTCTAAATACCGGATATCGTCACCCTCACATTAAAATTGCTCCAGTTATCGTGCTAATATATACATATGTATATATAAACTTGGTACATTACAATAGGTAGATTTTTGAAGAAAAGAATCTACCTAAAGTGCAAGTCACCATAACGCTTCTCGCCATAAGAGTCTCTTTTTAAACTGTTGTTTTCGCCATAAAACTGCTTCGGTCGTTTTGGCATACTACATCTCACCATAAGCTAGGGGCAGCTAAAGAGAGAGCCTATTTTTTGCCGTTTTAAAACGCGATTATGGCAAAATGACGAAACGTTAAAACTTGGCAGTTCACCATAATGCAATTCAACAAAAGCATCTCACCATAAACTAGGAAAAGGAAGCAGTCAGCCAATGGGATTAGCTCGTTTAACAAGGGGTTAATTTTTTTCCTCTCGCGAGGATGTGCGAATCTCATCATGGTGAACTGTGAAGTTTTAAGGTTTTTGTTGTTTCGCCATAATCGTGTTTTAAACGGCGAAAGTAAACTTGCTCTTTCGGTGTCCCTATTTATGGTGAGATGTATTATGCCCGAACGACAGAAGCAGTTTTATGGCCAAACGACAAATTCTTTAAAATGAAAGTTTCCTTTATGCTCAACTGCGTTATGTCGAAACGATAAGTGTTAATTCTCTTTTTTTTATGGTGAGATGTATTATGTTCAAATGCATTATGGTGAACGTTTTCGGCTATTTTCTTTACGTTGAGTTGAGGATTTTTTTTATTGTGAACTGTAACTTTCATTTTTTATTATCATTTTTTTACATTAATTATCATTTTAGTAGGGAGAAATTTCATATTTCCACGCCTTACGAGAGGGACCTCTGTTGGGTAAATATCCTATGATTTCTACCTAGCAATATGGCGAGAGCCCCCGCCCTGGGTCCTCCCCCCCCCTTAAACGGCCTATGGGCTAGTCCAGAAAAGAAGAAGAATGGATTAACCGATGAGGAAGAAGGCCTCTTGCTCATCGGTTAAATCCCATTCTTCTTTCTTAATAAAAAAAAAAAAAAAAATGATTTCTACCTAAAAATTTTCAGAAAAAAAAGGCGCAAATTTAAAAAAAAAAAAACTCGAAAATTTAAAAAACTCGGAAAATTTAAAAAAAAATTGGAAAATTTTTCGAAAAAGTAAAATAAAATTCCTCTCCGTAATACTTCCCCTCCTTTATACTTCGCCATCCCTTATACTTCCCCTCCGTTATACCTCCCCACCCTTATACTTCCCCTCCGTTATACTTCCCCTCTTTAATACTTCCCCCTCTTATATTTTACTTCACTTTAAGGAAGTTTTCGCTAGACGCTCTTCAAATTACATAGTACTTTATTTCGTAATCGCCCGAAAAAACAAAGGCACGTCTCAATAACGTACGTCAGATACCCTAAGGCTTGACATTGATTGAAATTATGTAAATTTCACGAAAAGGAAGAAAAAAAAAAATGCTCTGTACGAAAACCGAAAGATGGCCAGACATTTCGTATAATTATGATTGTATCGATTCAAACGTCTTCTCCGATGATTGATGAGGCATCTACAAAAAGGTTCTTCGAAAAAAAAAAATGCCTTGAAAAACGATATTTTAAGTCTTTCGTAATTTTTCATAAAAAAACGTAAAACTAAATGAAAACTAGACTGGAGCTACCGTGTTAAATAAAAAGTGCATTGCCCCTTTGAAAACCAGTCTTTTTAATGTATTTTCGACGTAATATATATCGCAGACTGCTCTAATTCTTGACCGCAGTAACGTTCTATCCATAACGTTTTTTTTTAGTTTAAATTACACAAGAGAAATAACGAAGTTATAACTTAAGGGTGATAAATAATTTCTCTTTGGCAGTTTAAAAGCCTCCATTTCAATCTAATTAGGTAGTTTTATTTTGTTTTAACTTCCTCAAAGATATTTTTATAAAAGCTAGACTTAATTGTAAAAATTTCTCCGTCTGCTCCAGTCATCAAGAGCTCGTTTTTTAGAGCTCCCCTTGGCGGCGTTGAGGGATACTTCACTTCGATAAACATAAGTCAATGAAGAAAATTTATAATTTTTGTATAACACAACTTCTTTTACAATTTTTTGCCTCTTTTAATCTAGGTATTTAAAAAAAGAAAACTTAGAAAAATTTTCAAAAAAAAAAAAAAAACTCGGAAAATTTTTCGAAAAAAAAAAACTTTCCCCTGCGTTATACTTCCCCTCTTTAATACTTCCCCCTCCTATATTTTTACTTTTCTTTAAGGAAGTTTTCGTTGGAAGCTCTTCAAACTAGTACTTTTATTCAGGAAGCTTAGATGGTTGAACGCCATTTTTCCGTTGCGAAGACTACATTTAACCTAAACTCACCTTCATTATTGATTCCCTTAATGCACTGTGGTATTCTAGGAAACAATATATATAGATGATATCTTAATCAAAATGTAATGGCTTGATTACTGTCATCTATGCAGTAATTTGGTGTGATATTGTTCTAATTGAGTCGTCAATTTAAAAAAAAGGAAGAAAATTTAATTTTCGTTGATAATTGGTTAAGAAGAAAACTGGTCGATAATAAATGAAGAAAAGTCGTCTTGGACGTCTTTCAAGTTACACTTCCCCTCCCTTATACTTCCCCTCCATTATACTTCCCCTCCTTAATACTTCCCCCTCCGATATTGGGAAAAATAGATGAATTGACATTTGAAAAAAAAATTTGGGATTTCGGTCGGCTTTTGCATGGCGGGGCGGAACGCTACGGCATTCCTAGATATCTAACTACATAGAAGTAATCAGGGCAAAAGAAAAGAAACTTTCAGTCAAAATAAATTTTTATTTGCATTTTGTTTTCATTATCCTCCAAGATTGCTTATGTCGAGTTTTTGAGTGTCGGTATTCTAGTATTTTTCTTCTCTTCTAATCTTCTTTTAAATCCAGTGAGATCATTTTTTGGGGTCCTAATACACAAACATACGATTAAAAAAATAGTAAAAAACAGTTAATATTAGAAGAAACTCCTTTAAAAATTTATGTTTTAGGTTCCATAAAGTTTCTTGAACCTTTTTAGGCTGTTTCATCCTAATAGTCAGAATAAAAAGTATAAAATATTATAATAATATAAAAATTTACTTTCTTTCACGGAGGCAGTATTAATAACTCTGATATTATCAACAGAACTCGTTTTATCGATATCTGCAGGGACGGGCAAACCCAAAACAATCGACAAGATTGCCGAAGTAAAAAGAAAAAAACAAGCAAATGCGCCCTACAAAATGTTAATCAAAATTTTGTAATTATTTACAACATTTTTATTAATTTTAAAAATATATAGCGTTATGAATAAAAAATTTGGCTCACCTTCATTCTTGCTTTCTTCACAATGTATTAAAAAAAATTAATTATATAGACTTAAGGATTAATCAAAATTTAATGGCGTGATAATTATAATTTGCATGAAGGTTGTGATGTATTTGATTTGTGATTGGGGAATAGAAAATTCAAAATTCTAGATATCGAAACGAGGCTGATGAGACACCGTTTTGCGCAGGGAGAAATTTTTAAAATTTTCAGTTTTTTTAAAAAAATTTTGGAAATTTTGCGTCAAAATGAAAGAACATTTGGTCCTATCCCCAATGCCGAACTTATAAATATATTATAGTGAAAGTTTTAGATTTTTTGAACTCGGAAAAGTACTTGTTTGAAGAGCTTCCAACGAAAACTTCCTTAAAGAGAAGTAAAAATATAGGAGGGGGAAGTATAACGGAGGGAGAAGTACAACGGAGGGGGAAGTATAACGGAAGGGGAAGGTAACGGACGGAGAAGTTTTTGATTTTGGTTTTTTCGAAAAATTTTCAATTTTTTTTTTAATTTTTCACCTTTTTTTTAATTTTCCGAGTTGCTTTTTTTTTCAAAAAGTTTTTTTTTTTAATTTTCCGAGTTTTCTATTTAAATTTGCGCTTTTTTCCGAAAATTTTCTAAGTTTTTTTTTTTGAAAATTTTTTCTAGTATCAAGGTAGAAAATAATGGGATTTTGCCAAGAGAGGTCCCTCGCGTAAGGCGTGGAAGTATGAAATTTCTCCTACTAAATGATAATTTTTTTAAAAAAATTAATTTTTTTACACCAAAAATTCGTAAAAAATAAGGAGTAATTAGTAAAAATTTGGTGAAAATCGGCCGCAGCGAATTTTTTAAATTTCGAACTGAATTAACTCCGCCATTTTTTTGAAATTCAAAAATCGCCCTCGTTAGTCAAAAAATCAAAATTTGATCCAAGAAATTTGGCATGAAGGCTTCTAATCAATTTTTAAATAATCTCCTTCAAAAAACCTGAATGGTGCTTGAATAAAGGTGTCCCCGTAAAAAGAAATTACGACTAAAGTTGGCATTCTGAATAGAAACGAGGTTCATAGAAATTGTTTCTTCCGAAAGGGAGGTAGAGGTGCCGAAACTTTCATATGAATGGGATCCCGCTTCCTCTCTTTGTTCTCTGCGGGTATAATGCTGGAGTGAGAGAGAACAGTCGGGGTCACACAAGTTGCTTTTGATAAAGGAACAAGTTTGCCCTTCCGACCAACACTCCACTTAACCGATTAAGCTCGGTTATAAACGCAGTTGCATTTCAATAGCCCTTAAATTTTTAGAAATAATTGTAATATAAGTAAACTTGAACGGCCATTAACAAAGGATGGTAGATCGGGTGGGCAGCTAATCAGAATGCTTTATGAGAGCAATTAATTTAGGCCCTTTGCCCGCCGTTAGGGACATGTACGGTAACAACACAATTATTTCATCCAATTACTCTGAGGCATGCTGCCAGGGCCTACGGGTCGATACAGCATGCCTAAACTGATAATGCTCCAGTTACCTCATAAATATTTGACCAACAAATTGCTTTTCTCACACAGTGGGGAACAACACCATCACGCCTTTCTTCCAACGTAACCTGAGATGCATTTAAACGCCCTCGTAACCTTTTAACGTTACAATTTTTTTACTTAACTTTTTTTTAATGCAACCAAAATTTTTTGAGAGAGAGAGTAACGTCGAATTCCGGCAAGAAATGGAATTTGAGAAGGAGATTCGACGTCTTTAGCGAAGAACTGTGAACCTTTTCTGAAGCACAAACCACTTAAATCACAGCCCATCGATACAAAAGAACATGATGTAAGAAGAGAAAAATTGCAACCAAAAATTTAATCATTTAAACAAAAATAGGTAGATTTTTAGAAAAACCGAAAGGTATGTACCTACCGAACTGAAGTATCAGCTGATTTTCGAGTTACCCTGAATGCTTGGAGTGCCTACATCTCGTCCGAAAGTATTCTCGTCCTAAGGTACCTATTCTCGTCCTAAAAATAATAGAAAAAGGAAAAATATATACTGTATTCTCGTCCTAACAGGCAACGCCCTTTTTAGGACGAGATGACAGCAGGACGAGAAGACATTCGGACATATGAGGCGCTCCGGGTACGAAGGGCGAACTCAACATCGGACAAAATTTTTTTTTTCATTTTCAGATTCTAGACCTCTTGGTGAATACACCCATATAATTTTTCTGTTTAGTTCGCCCTTTTTTCCCCTTTAAATACGTAAAAACCGATATGCGGCAAAGCTCTAACTGCGATATCCGAGCATGTACGAAGGGCGAACTCCACATCCTAGTCCACAACCCCCCCCCCCTTGCCCATTCCAGGGCATGACTTTTCTGTTGAGTTCGCCCGTAACATAAAACTTTAAAATGCGAATATCTCGAAACTACGTTTTGTTGAGTTCGCCCTTCGTACTCGGAGCGCCTCATATGGATTTCAATTTTTAAAATTTTTAAAATCTGAGTTTTCTATCCATTTATTATTCATTCGATTCCCTAATATTAGGAATACTCGTTTAATTAAAGAGGTACAGTGAGAAAGTAATAAAACGTTAAAACGTTTGCGGTGTTCATTAATTTAAGAGGCGAATGTTAAGTTGGCGGCTTTAAATGAGGGTGAAGCCCTCTTCAAATTGAAAATGTTACGCTTAAAATGTTATAAGTCGAATTCAATTACTCTTGGGAAATAAATGCTCCGTTTCTTATATAACTCATGAAATTTAAACTTTAAAATGCTTTATAATATGCAGAGTGGTTGTAGGTAAATATGTCCATATAGATTTTCTTGTGTGGTATATATGAGGCACTCCGGGTACGAAGGGCGAACTCAACAAAACGTAGTTTCGAGATATTCGCATTTTAAAGTTTTATATTACGGGCGAACTCAACAGAAAAGTCATACCCTGGAATGGGAAAAGGAGTGGGGGTTGTGGATTAGGATGTGGAGTTCGCCCTTCGTACCAGTTAGAGCTTTGCCGCATATCGGTTTTTACGTATTTAAAGGGGAAAAAAGGGCGAACTCAACATAAAAATTATATGGGTGTATTCACCATGAGGTCTAGAATCTGAAAATGAAAAAAAAAAATTTGTCCGATGTTGAGTTCGCCCTTCGCACCCGGAGCGCCTCTTCTCTTCAGTAGTCAAGAGTGGGAGGACCCTTGTTTGAAAGCTCACATTGGTGGCACGGACATATATCCTTTTTTTTTTCTCTCTCCTTCTTTTTGGTGTATTTCATTCGGAGTATTTCCATATTTTAACATTCAGGTGATACTTTTGCAGATGTAACGAAATGTTAAAAATAGTTGTTATAGTTTTTTGTCTTATGATATCTGGTAATGGTGAATTACATGTATGTGAAGAATTCACTTGCTATAGAAAAGATTCGAGTGAACACAAATTGCGATCAGTAGAATCCACAGCACAAGTTCCATACTTAGCCGGAATCAGGCGTGTAGGTGATAGAGAACCATTTTGCTTCGGAATTTTTGTGAACTACTTATACATTTTAACGAGCATTTCCTGCAACGAAGACATCAAATCTGTAGAAGGGATTCGCGTCCCTATCGAATCGAGAAGCTACGACCACATCGAAAGAGTTCAAATCATTCAGAAACGACTGGGAACAGAACTTATGACGTATAAAATTGAAAAAAAGTTGTCAACTTCAAATGCCTATTTTAAATACAAAGACGTCCGTTTTGTATGGCAAGAAATGGTTGATATGTCGAAAAGTGATAAAACGTTTGAAGTCCTAGGTTTCGGATCATACAGATTCGATACACATAAAGTAGAAATGCCCAACATGAAAAAACTTCATTATTACCGTAGCTATCACTTAAAAAGTCATAGTTCGAATTATAAAATACGTGATTTTGCTCTTTGCTGTATCAGAGAATACGGTCCTGAAATCGACCGCCTTTGGGGGAGCAAAAAAATATTTCTGATAACATCTCGCACCGGCCTAAGATGCTTTGCAGAAACTGGAGGTCCCGTTCTTAAAGGAGGATATGTGTACGGTATCATTCGAAGTCATTACGTATGCACTAAAGACGGAGAAAGAACAGCTCAGATTTTAGTCAGCTCTCTTTTAGATGAAGTTGTTACTTCGACTGTAACAGGCGATGATCAAGAAATTTATCCACCTTCTCTCGATTCAGATTATGTTACTTCCGACGATAGCAGCACCGGTGCAGGAAATGTAGACAACGTGAAAGACCCGGTAAAACGCAATCAAACTCTTAAAGAACTCGCGAGTTACGGCGAAGACTATTATTACGGCAAAGGTGCAACATGGGCAAAAGCCTAGTTTTCTCTTTGGCTCTAATAAAATTATTTTACTAGAATACCTACAAGGATTGGGGGCACACATCTCGACCGAAAGTATTCTCATCCTAAAAATAATAGAAAAAGAAAAAATATAAGCTGTATTCTCGTCCGAAAGTATCTCGTCCTAACAGGCTACGCCCCTTTTTAGGACGAGATGACATTAGGACGAGAAGACATTCGGACGAGTGATTTCAATTTTATAAATATTATACTTCAATAAAATAGAAATCATATCCTCCGAAAGTATTCTCGTCCTAAAAAATATGTGTAAAATAAAATATTACTTAAAATTAAATGAAATGTATTCTCATCCGAAAGTCTTCTCGTCCTAAAACTAACGTACAAAAACTGCTGCGTCGATAAGGAGTAATAACTAATAAGTAAAAATTTAGTGAAAATCGGTAGCAGCTAATTTTTTTAAGGGGATTTTAAGTTGGTTGCTTTGTACATTTTTCGTTGTGAGCAACGGTTTTCGGTTTTTCCCTTCTATCTTGGAAACCGTCGCTCAAAACGAAAAAATTTTCAAAATAACGTTGTAGCTACGGAAATTTACTACATAAAGTATCGTATTGGTTTTTTCCGTCAGAGCAATATTTTAGGAGATATGAAGGTTTTAAGTTTTCAGACAGGCTCTGTAGGATTATTACTTTTAACCTCACTCCTTAAATATTGCTCTTACGCAAATAATGAACAAGAAAAATTTTGTAGGAAATCTTGTACCTACAACTTTTATTTAAGACATTTTTTCGGTTTGAGCGACGGTTTCCGAGATAGAAGGAAAAAACCGAAAACCGTTGTTAACAACGAATTTGCAAAGCAACCAACTTAAATACTTCCATATCTCCTAAAGTATTGCTCTGACGGAAAAACTAATAAGAATTTTATGTAGTATATTTCAGTACCTACAACTTTTACTTAGGACATTTTTTCGTTTTGAGCGACGGTTTCCGAGATAGAAGGGAAAAACCGATAACCGTTGTTAACAACGAAAAATTTGCAAAGCAACTCACTTAAAAAGCATCATACCTCCTTAAAATTTCAAAAGACATACTCGTATCTCCGCCATTTTTTCGAAATTCAAAAATCGCTCTAATTAGTTTCTTGTTCACCAACTAAAGAAATTTTGGTGAAAAACGTTTGAAAACTGTAGCCGTAAAGTGTCCCAGGAAAAAATGCTGCGGACGGACGGCCGGCCGGCACCACAGACCAAGTTGAATCGGTAAAGATCAATATTCGATTTGACCCTCCGGCGTCTGGAAGTCCTCAAAAACCCGACGTGGTGGGTATCAAAATAAGTTAAAATATTTTCGTCATATTCTTTGTGAATGAGATTAGGCAAAATAAGCTGAACTTAAGAAAAATAAATAAATAAACATTTTTGTTGTTTGAGATCGGATTAGTTGTAAAGTTTCAACGAAGTCTCCGAATTTACCGTTCTAAAACCAAACAGTCCAAGTTTTAATTGAAAGGTCTGATCGGATTTTGAATCTATTAGGCATTAAAGCTTTAGAATAGAAGGCCTTGGGAAGGAAAAGCGGGGAGTAAAACCTTCATTCAGGCAAAATACTTAAGCGAAAACTTTTGAAGACTTCAAAACCCGAATGAAAGGCCCCCGAAAATATAATTGCTTATAAAATATTCCAAGGGAATTATTTAATGTCATGGAAGGTTTCATGACAACCGTTTCGACTACTTTAAAAAAGCCTTTTTCACGTCCCCAGAAGGCGAATTCTAAATTCCAATTAGGCCGAAAGACGTGTGTTATATGCTCAAACTCCCTGAATTCTCATACTTTAAATTGAACTACCCTGAAGTTTTAAAATATACATTTTTGACAGCCGTACTAAATAGAAACGTCGGAATATAAATTAGGTTTTTCAAAAAAAACTACTCAACTTTTTATTAATATTTTTTAAGAAAAACTCATAATCTTAATTTGATAACAACAATAAATCAAGGAATAAAATAAAAACTAGACATTTCCATCTTTTAAATGAGCTCATAAAAAAACAACTTTATTAAAACTTAGATTTTATTTTTTTCAAAGGCAATTGTTTAGAAGCCCCTCAGCGAAACAGAAATAGTCCAATCAAGAAAAGGTCATCAATCTACATTTTTCTCCTGTCTTACCTTCCTCCTTTTTCCCGTTCTCTCACGTAAACGAAACTAATGGAAGAGATCAACTAAATTATAAAAAATCCACTGCCTCGCTTATCGGTGGTTCGAAAAGGGACCGTTTCTCAGGACGTAGAACAGATTTAATTCCTGGAGAGCCACTGGAAAAAATATCATTCGACGAAATAAGTAGAGAGATTTACAAAATAAAGTTCAAGCTTAAACAGACAAAATCATTTCTCAGAAATTTGAGGATTTTAAGAAGCATAAAACACACTTTCTTATCTAATTTTCAACGAAAAAGAATAGTTGCCTTCGTTTAGTACTTGTTTGAAGAGCTTCCAACGAAAACGAACTTCTTTAACGAAAAGTAACAATATAGGAGGGGGAAGTAGAAGGGAACGAAAGTATAAAGGAAGGGGAAGTATAAGGGAGGGGAAGTATCAAGTATATGGTAGGGGGAAATTTTTTCTTTTCTTTTTTTTTTTTTTTTTTGAAAAATTTTTCGAGTTTTTTTTGTTCGAAAAATTTTCCGGATTTTCTTTTTTAAATTTGCGCTTTTTTTTATTTTTTTATTTTTCTTTTGAAAAATTTTGTAAGTTCTTTTATCGAAAATTTTCTTCGTTCTTTTTTTTCACGAAAGTGTCAAGGTAGAAATAATAGGCTCTTTCCCCTACGCAAGTGCCTCTCGTAATGGGTACAAGTATAAAATTTCTCCCTACTATTAGGTGTACAAAATGAAACTCAGCCACAGGGTTTTGAATTTTGTAGATTTTAGCCGAGTTTCATTTTGTACACCTAGTAGTTCATTTTTTCAAAATTTTGAACATTTTAGGCGTTAAAGTCCATCAAAAGTTGACCTTCTCCGTGTAAGAAGGTTATTGAAGTACGATAACTACTATAACTATTAAGAAGGTTAATTTTTAAAGGCTTGTAAATCGTAAACCGTTACAGATATTGAAAAAATGCACTAAATAAAATCTGTTGGAAATTTAATTTGCATAATTTTTATTCTATTAATTTTTTCTCTAGGACGCACTGTTTCAAGATAAATTTATTTAAAAAAACATAATTTTCCGAAAATGGTGCATCCTAGAAAAAAAATAATTAAGCACTTTATAGAGAATTAAATTTCCTACAATTTTTATTTATTAGGTGTACAAAATGAAACTCAGCCACAGGGTAAATTTGAATTTTGTAGATTTTAGCCGAGTTTCATTTTGTACACCTAATAAAAAATAATATTTAAAAAGTGTCAATTTTTTTAACCAAAATTCGTAAAAAATTATAAGGAGTATAATTGGTGAAAATTTGGTAAAAATCGGATTAACGGTTCGGCCGCAGCGAATTTTTTAAAATTTCAAACAGACATAATATCTCCGCCATTTTTTCGAAAATCAAAAATCGCCCTGGTTAGTTTCTTGTTCACCGACTAAAGAAAATTTGGTGAAAACTGTGGCCGTAAAGGAAAAAAAAATGCTGCGGTCGGACGGCCGGCCGGCACCACAGACGAAGTTGAGATGGGTCGAGATCAATGTTCGATTTGACCCTCCGGGGTCTGGGAGACCCTTCCTCAAAAACCCGACATGGAGGGTATCACAATAGCTTCTTTTTAATAAAGTTTAATAGTATGTAAAAAAAAAAAAAATAACTAAAAGGTAGAGGTCCTTTCTATATGATTTTTGGATGTTTTGCTCGGTTTTTTGGCCAAATAACTGATTCTGCCATTTTTTAATTCAAAATTTTGGTTATTTTGGGTCAATGATAATTTAGGCAATATTCAAATTTTGAAGGTGTTTTCAATTGATCTGGCAACTAAAATGAAGATGCTTTTACAGCCTTTTGGTTCAAAAACAGCCTTTTTTTATTCTTCAGGAAGTGAGGCTCTGGCGTAAGGCCAAAAGGTCGTTTTTTTCGATTACAAAAACGCCTTATCTTCTCAAGAATCGTTATTTTTGAAGAAATTTCTTCTTTTAAGTACCTACATAAGAGTTTGCAGTGAAAACACTTTATTTTCAACGTCCTTAAATAAATTATAAAATAACACCCTAAAAACTGCCATTCAGAGAAGTTTCCGCACTAAATTTTATTTAGCGCCGTTATTGGTCTCCTTCGATTTTAGTACTCCGAAGCGACTGTTATAATATCGAAAAACGATAGTACACTCAGAAAGTTCTTTGTTGTAAATAAGGCTGATTCATAACAATATCCCTAAAAGAAGGAGGAGTGGTCGAAATGGTGGTACGGTGGACGACTCGTCGAGACTTGCTTGGATCGACATAAATGGACCTTAATATAAATCCGGACCCACTGAAGTAGAATCCGTATTTTCTCCTTATGACAAAATTTCCTTATTGCCAAAAGAAAAAACCCCAACCTCCTCAAGGGATTAATTTATTTGATTTGCCAAGACGTGCTAAACGGTTCGAAACGAGCATTCAATTCGTATAAATTTAATTCGAAATCTTGAAATCGGAACAGTTATCGAGCGTAACAAATTGCTTCATACATCCAATCTAAGATGAGATCTCGTTTTCTATGATGCATGAAGACTGTCCGCCCTACATCAATAATTTAAGATTAGAAGAAAAAAAAGGCGAAATCAATTGAATCGAATTCAAGTCGAATAGATGGATTAAGATGGAAATTGGATGTAGAACAAATGATAAATGTAATTTACTTTTTTACATGTAGTAAAAAGAGATCTAAAGAATTTTTCCGCTGTACTACAGTACTGCTGTTGGAAAATGGCTAAAAGTGGACTTTTCGTGCAGATATTGGGGCCTTTTCTTTGCTCAAAGTCGTCTTAAAAGTGCCCCGACGGGAAAATCCTTCAAAAAACTACGGGAAAAAGTTCAAAAAATCCTGTTAACCAATTGGAATTTTTATAATATATGACGGTTTGAAAAAAGGAGAACAATGTCCGAAAATTCGGAAGGAAAAGGGAGGCTCCACTTAAGGTCCCTTAAGTACTTAAAGCCCTTTGGCTCTATTGTGCAGAAAGGAAGGGGGGAGGGGATTCTTTGACCCGAGAAATCCACCTTAAATCAGGTTTGTAAAAATAGTGGTTTTTAAACAAAACCAAGGGAAAAAAAGGGGGTTTTTGGGTCAAAAAAGTAGGAGGAAAAAGTTTTAAATTCTGGAAGAAACGGACTTTTTTGGACAAAAAATCAGTGAAAAACGCCTAAAAGTTTTATAAAAATGGAAAAAAAGAAGATAAAATTTTCAAAAATTTAGTGCATGTAGAAAAACAGTTTTTTTGGAGATGAAAAACGCCCCAAAATGCAGTAAAAAAAGGTTTCTTGGACACAAATAGATAAAAGCGGTCTTTCCTTAATTCCCTCAGAGTTACAAAAGTCGTGGGTTCGAATCCCACTCTTGGAGCCCGCTCCGGTCCTTAGTGTTTGAGGATTAACAGAAAAAAAAAAAAAAATTTTTTGTTCAAAAATCAGCAAAAAAACGCCTAAAAGCTTAATAAAATGGAAAAAAAAAAGAAGATAAATTTCAAAAATTTAGTACCTATAGAAAAACTTAGGAAAACGATCGAGTATGGAATAAAAAGTTTTAAAAAGTCCAGTTTTACTTTAAAACAGTTTTTTTATTTTGTTCTTTTTACCTCTCTTCACTTGAGTGTCCCCTGTTTAAATTCGACGCAAAAGCCTTTTTTTAAGGTAATCTGCGCTTGGCAGTTGACAAGATTTAAGGGAAAAGACTCTACCCCCGTCCGCTTTACCTTTTTCTCCCTCGTTCTCATTTACTAGGAGTACGTACAAAATTATTTATCCTCTCGACTTCGTTATGTCGTTTAAAACTATTTAATTAAGGTCGGGAACTGAATAAAAAATGACCCTCGGAGACAGTTTTATCTCCTCTGAAGCCAATTTTTCATTACGCCCTTGTTAGAAGGTTTATTATCTCTCTTAGGGCTAATTTCTAATTTGCCTCATATATTTGAAAACTTTATGGGCGTTGTATTTATTTAAAAATTTTGGTTTCTTGAAAATTTTCAACTTTATCTAGGTCGGTCCCTTTGAATAAAGTCCCCAGGCTGTCAACCGAAAATGTAGTTAATAAAGCCGTCACCCGTGTGAAGATAACTTTCAAGTACTATTATCATCAAAAGAACTTTGAGGACACTTGAATGAAAAATTTAAATGCCTCGAGAGCGTTATTTTGAACGAAAAAGGCCTTTGAAAGTGCCCTCTGTACTCAGAAAAACTCCTATTTTTACCATTGAGCTTTCATTTTAATTCGCTCTTATTGTCGAGGGCACTAAATTACCCTTCAGGGACACATTTTTAGACAGAGTTGGAGTGTTTGTTCGCGGAGTCTTTTAGTTAAGATTAAGGGCTTCTTTCAACACTTGTTGACACTATTTCTACAGGTTGATATAGATCAACATTAGAAACTTTAAAGCTCAAAAATTTGAAGAAAAAAAGTCTGATGAACAAAATTATACCATGGGGAGCACGGATTATATTTCATATTCACGGAAGTCAGCTAATCAAAGGAAGAAGTCGATCACCACCCCAAAGTTTTTTTTTTCCATTTTTTTTACCACTTCGAAGGGCGCCTTTCTCTCTATTATACATTAAAATATCAAACTTTTTTCCCCTCTTCATCCCTTCACCTGGCCCTTAATAATTCTAAAACTTAAAATTAGATTTTATCTTTGCGGTGTATTTCTAGCGTAAATTAAAGGGTGCGAAGGTTTTCTAAAATGAAAGAAAGTAAGGGGTGGGGAAAAAAAAAGAAGATTCTATTATAAGACGAAACGAGTTTTCTTTTATGATAACTGAACTTTCTGACTTCGGGAAATATGAAAATTTAGTTTATAGTGATGAATCCTAAATCCAGAAGAAAACCACTGTAATATTAAATAGAGAACATTTGCAATTATAATAATTATTCAAACTACTTTTTAGAAGTTCTTGAGTAGTCGGGAAAATTAATATCGAGTTTGCCTTGAGGGAAAATAATTTAGGGAAAGCCATGTCTTCTAGATTGTGTGATTTTTGACCTTTAGACGATCATTGTTTCATCTCATATTAGAAAACTTAAAAAAAAACAATAACTTCTTTAAGGAAGTTAAAAATTATACTCTCCCTCCTTAATACTTCCCCCTCCTTAAGAAAGTTAAAGTTGAAAAAAATCGAGGAATTCGAGATTTTTGCTATGTTTTTTTCCCCCCAAAATAGTTGTACCAACAGTATTAGCTATAGTAATGATTACGTCTTTATGCAAATTTCTTCGTTATTCGACCCAAAAAAAAAAAAAAAAAAAAAAAAAAAAAAAAAATTGCAATAGGTAGAGTTTTCTCTGAAATATCTGGAAAGTTAGGAAATCTTGATTTTTCGGACCAAAATCTCGCTTTTTGCAAGTTTTATCGAGTTTTCGAATGCTCGTTTTATTAAATTTGAGCGCGTCTTTATAGGCTTTTTTGCTTTAAGTCACTCTATTGAGTATATCTAGCACTTGAAGCAAAAAACATAAAAAATCCCTCTTTCGCTATATTTGGGGAGTCTTAGAAGTTCAAAATATTTCCCCGAAAAGTGAATAGCGTGGTGAATAAATCACGTAAAACCATCGCTTTTGTCGGTTGACACGATAACAGTGAGACAGATGAGGCCCTTAGGCGTTGTTAAAGGGCGTACGTATAATTTAGTCTACGTCACTCAGCGGAGTCTAAACTAGCTGTAATTTTTGTCGGCGGAGCGCTTTAAAAAAAAGGTGTTTTGTGTTGAAGCGTGAAATACCATTAGACGTCTGTTACTATCAATTGAGCGGAACGGCCTTTATATTTAAACTCGTTTTAGACGTGAAACCCCAAGAATCAAAACCGTGTGAAGAAAATAAGATTTTATATGAATTCAGTGCTGTGAAAACAAGCTCATTGTATTCAACACAAGTGACCAACTCAAAATTACTTTCAAATAACCCATTTTAAAAATTCCTTTTGTTCTCCAGAAAACGAACAGAATACCAACTATCAATTAACATAGAGACAATAAACTATATAAATCACAAAGGTTATGTGTATTTTGAAAATAATTTTTTTTTACGTTTGTTCTGCAGTAAACAAGGTGACTTGTGCGGCTGACAGGTTTTTTTCTCAGGTTCTCACGAGTTCTTATAAGGTGTTGATTTGAGTCAATCCGACCTAACAATTAGAGACTCACCTCCGTCGCTTTCCACGGTCCAGGCGATATAATCGGTCCCATGGGATTTATTGAGCTCATACCCGCCTACGCTTTACAATTGGATTACTAAGTAATTACACCTTTTCCTCCGGCCTGAAGGATGCCCGGTGGCAAAATTCAAAAGCCACTCCCATTTCACCATTGATACACAAAATATAGATTTGTTTACAAAACCGTCATTTTATTGTTCCCACTTCAGAAACCTGTTGAGTGCTTTATTAACCCCTTCAGATGCCTTAAAAATTATAGGCTGTCAGAGAAAACAAAGCCTAAAAATTTTGCAAAAAAAAACCTTCCCTAAAATCCAACACCGGTTTTTTCACCATGAAGTTCCCGGAGACATTAAGTTGTCGGCTCAAGACCAGAGAGTCGGGCACACTTCCAAAAGGTCTCGCACAATCCGATTAATTTTTTCTCGTTTTCCTGCTTTCAGGCGAGTATATTTATTATTCTATTTCAGGACACCTTTGACGGTTCATTTTAAATTCTATTGGCTCTACAAGTCACCTTTTTTTGGGCTTCTGTTTAAGATTTTACTGACTCACCCATTTAGATTGCTTCGATTAAATTGTTTGCATTATCAATTTTTTATTTTTATAAAAGGTCGCCTTTTTAGGATGAACGATAACCGTTCCTTAAGAATCTTTCCTTGACGTTATTTTTAGGAACCTCCCTTGAATTAATCTGTTCCTTCAAATAAAAGGAATCCTTTCGAAACTCTGATTTTCAAGGTAGGAGCAAGCTTAAGGAGGCTCAGAACGAAGGGAACTCATTTGCTGATCCTTAATCCTTTATGACTAATACTTTTGAACATAAAATAGCAGAAATCGAGAGTTCACCATAAAAAAACTTGCAACTCAACATAAAGAAAATAGTGGAAACGTTCACCATAATGTGAACATACATCTCACCATAAAGAAGAGATTTAACACTTGTCGTTTCAACATATGTTGAACATAAAGGAAACTTTCATTTTTAAAGAATTGTCGTTTCGCCATAAAACTGTTTCTGTCATTTGGACATAATACATCTCAGCATAAACTAAGGACAGCCGAAGAGCAAGCCTAATTCACCGATTAAAACGCGATTATGGCGAAACGACAAAAACCATAAAACTTGACAGTTCACCATAATGCGAACATTCTCGCGAGAAGGAAAAAATTAACACCCTAGTGTCATAAACGGGCTGATACTCGCGAGAGAAAAAAATTGGCCCCTTGTGTCATAAAACGAGCTGATCACATTGGTTGCCTGCTGGCTTATCCTAGTTTATGGTGAGATGCTTTCTGTTGAATTGTCAATTTTAAGGTTTTTGTCGTTTCACCATAATCGCGGTTTAACGGCGAAAGTAGGCTTGATCATTCGCTGTCCCTAGTTTATGGTGAGATATATTATGCCCAAACGACAGAAACAGTTTTATGGCGAAACAACAAGCTTAAAGAGTGGCTTTTATGGTGAGATGCGTTATGTTGACTTGTACTTTTATATGTCGACTTGCATTTATTGAAAAAGCGTTTTAGGTTGAATGAATTATGCTCAAATTTTTAGAACTTTTGAGAGCTTTAGGTTCAATTTCATTATGCCGAAACGTTTTATAGTGTATTTTTGTATGTATTATGCCGAAACGACAGAAACTATCTAACCTGAGCTTTAGGTTCAATTGTATGCCGAAACGCATTATAGTGGTATTTTGTATGTCGAAATACAGATTTTCTTATGCTCAAATACTTTGGGTGAAATGCGTTATGTTGAATGGTGTTCTCCCTCTCCTTCATTCACCTAAAAACTTGCATACACATACATACACAAATTAAAAAACAAAAAAGTAAATAAATAAAAAATAAATAAATAAATAAAAAAGATTAATTAAAAAGAAAAAAATAACAAACTTGAAATTATATACTAACCACCCCTCCGTTATACTTCCCCCTCCTCTCATTTGTACTTCCCCTCCGTTATACTTCCCCTCCTCTAATTTGTACTTCCCCTCCGTTATACTTCACCTCTTTATACTTCCCCCTCCCTTATACTTCCCCCTTCTTTATACTTCCCCTCCTTTATACTTTCCTCCCGGGAAGGAACCGAAAAGGGGTGTTTTTGTGTGTTCCACTGTAAATAGCCCAAAAATCTGAATTGGAGGTTTAGAATGCCGACAAAAAAAAGTCTGAAACCTGATAAAAGCGCGTCGTGTTCATCCTTTATTAACTAATTGATAGAGGTTAAACGATTTCAAAAGACGTTGATCACTTATTTGGGGAATAAAAAATTTGAGACAAATCCGATGGAATTAGTCCCTTGAAAATTAATACCCTTGATTTTTATCTCGCCCTTTCATTAAAGGCGATGGCGCTTGTAATGTGAGCCAAAGGAGAATCTACGACGCCGGGGGAACTGGAAACATCCTCGGAAACACCCAAGAAACGACACCTCTTGAAAACTGTTTCTCGCCTCCATACATCGAGTAGGAAAGGGGCTTAATTAATATTCGAATAACAGTTCGAAGGGTGTTGTACATCACGGCCCCTGCCAACATAAAATCCATAAACCATTTTTTTTTTCTCTATTTCTTCCAAACAGGAGTCTCGTTATAAATTATAATTAAAACACGATTTTTACTCATTAGACTAGTACAAAAGTAGAATTAGTTATTGGGAAATGTGAATCTAATTTGCCTCATCCTTTATTCAATTTATAATGAGAGAAAAGATTTATAATGGAGAACAAAAAACGTGTTCGTGAAGGAAACATATTTTCAATTGGAATGTGGGAACTATTGATTTTTAATTCAGTGTTATCTAGAACCATAAATATTTAATTATCCTCCCAATAAATAACGGCCAAACTTTAAACATCCCTCTAATAAAACCGATATCTTACAATTAGTCCTTTACTGAATAATTTCGTAAAAGGTTTATCTTTTTCATAAAGAGATAAGTTTTATTTGCTGAAAGAACTTGGATTTGGATCATGGAAGTTTTTAATGACGAGCTCCAAAAGGCGGACATCTTTGTACGTATCGATAAGAAAAGTTTTGATTAAAAGCTTGAACGTACGAGATAGAGATTTTAGGTAGGGAACTTTTAATTATGTTGAAGCTTTAGATTATGGAATCGTATTTACTTATCAAGTGGCTTTTACGCGTTAAGTACAAATGTTTAACATAACTCCGTGGGTCAGTGGTCACTTCTTTGACTCCAACCTTTCAATTTCCCCTCCTCACAACACTCAAAGACTATCATTTTTATCGTATTTTCCTCTTTTTTTGGGTATAAAATGTAAAAAACGTTTTATAACGATAATTGACATAATTTTAATTTTAGGGTACGAAATATGGTTTTCAGACATTTTAGGTACCTATTTAGACTCCGCGGATCAGTGGTCAACTTCTTTGACTCCAACCTTTGAATTGCCTCTCCCCCTCCTCCAACACTCTAAAGACTTTTTTTTTAGCGGATTTTCCTCTTTTTTTGGGTCTAAAATGTTAGAAACGTTTTTATTACGATAACTGCCATAATTTTAATTTTTGGTTAACGAAATATGATTTTGAGCAATTTTTCCTCATTATTAATGGCAGAAATCTGCCCTCTTAAGACCTACACTGCAAAATCCACATTTTTAAAATGATCTGCAGAATGATTTAGAGTAGATTTTGAACAGCTGGATGCAATAGATTTGATTCGTTACTGGGAGTAAACCAGGCGTTTTGTGCGTTTGAGAAAACAAAAATTGGGACATCCTCCTCGCCGAGAGATCGAGTAAAACGAACAATAATGTGACGTTAATATACCCGCAAAAAAAGCTTAAAATCCTTCAAAATGGCTGCCCCTCGAGTGATAGACAATAGCGAGGGTCTTTTTTGGGAGAAAAACCCTGGGAAACTACAAAATTTGTTAAAAAAGAGTGTTTTTTCTACGGCACAAAGTGGCACGCTGTGGAAAACGGTCCAAAACGCCTTTAAAAAGATGTTAAAACGTCCGAACATCTAATTAACGGGTGTTTCTACACCATAAAATTGACGAAAAATACCCTAAACCCGGGTAAAAGTGGTGTCTAACGACCGGACACCTGATTAAACGGGCGTTTCTACACCATAAAATCGACCCAAAAACCAGAAAAAGAGATGTTCAAACGCCAAAAAACCTGATTAAAGGGTGTTTCTACACCATAAATTCGACGAAAAATACCCAAAATTCGGTAAAAGAGATGTCTAACGACCGGACACCTGATTAAACGGGCGTTTCTACACCATAAAATCGACCCAAAAACCAGAAAAGAGATGTTCAAACGCCAAAACACCTGATTAAAGGTGTTTCTACACCATAAATTGACGAAAACGACCCAAATCCCAGTAAAAAAGATGTTAAAACGCCAAAACATCTAATTAAACGGGTGTTCTACACTGGGAATTCGACGAAAAATACCAAAACCCAGTAAAAGAGATGTTAAACGCCAAAACATCTAATTAAACGGGTGTTTCTACACCATAAAATTGACGAAAACGACCCAAATCCCAGCAAAAGAGATGTTAAAACGCCAAAACACCTAACTAAACGGGTGTTTCTACACTGGAAATTCACGAAAAATACCCAAAACCCAGTAAAAGAGATGTCTAACGACCTGACACCAGATTAAACGGGAGTTTCTACCCCATAAAATTGACGAAAACGACCCAAAACCCGCTAAAAGAGACGTATAACGACTGGGCACCTGATTAAACTGGTGTTTCTACACCATAAAATCGACAAAAACGACCCGAAACCCAGTAAAAGAGATGTTCAATTCAATTCAATTCAATTCAATAGTAGTGTATTTTTACAAAATTTTGTATATACATTTACAATTAATAATAGTAGTAAAGTGATTCATTTTCATTGCAGCTATTTTGACCCAATTACAAAATTATCGATTTCTTGGTATGTATAACTATTCGTTCATTGCAAAGGATCGAAGCAATAGAACAATCGAAGCAATAGAACATTACAAAAAAACCAATAGACATTGTCAAGCATCTCTTTACACGATGTGCTTAAGATATCAACGTAACTCTCACTTAATCGAAATGAGGCATATTTTTCTAGATATTGCTTCCTTAATGGCTCGTACAGTGGGCAATGAAAAAACAAATGGTCTAGGTCTTCTAGTACAAAGCGATTACACAATGAACAAATCTCGTTACTCCTTATTTTGTACGAACACTTGTTAATGTAGAAATTTAGAAGCTCACAATTGCTGAGCCGTAGTTGTGACAATAACGCTGTTTATTAATGCCATATTTGTTTGAGAGATAGTCTTCCCCACGAAATAAACCTGATACAAGCCTAAATTTAGGATTAAATTTTGAATTGAATATTCGATCTATGTCTTGAGATATTACATGATTCTCATACCTTTCAATAATCATCGAATAATTTTCGGAAAGCTTTACATACGAGATACCATCAAGGAATTCCTCTGGATTCAATCCTATCAGTAAAGAATTCATAACTCCCTTCACCCAATCATTTCTTTTCAACCAGGAAAATTTAAAGGACCTATAAACCAAGGAATCGCCACATTGCTTTAGGACGCCTATGAGGAAATTCAACAGCCTCTTTAAAACATTTACACTTAGGGGCCTTAAATCGAATTCCGCTCTTATAAAATGATTTGGGGTGGACCGTGACAGATGAAATAGACTCTTAAAGTATTTGACTTGAATCGTTTCCAGCTCCTGCGAATCCTTTATTGCCCATATCTCCGAGCCATACAAAGCCGACGCGCCCACTATCGAATCAAAGAGCTTCTTTTCGTGGTTAGGTCGTTACATTTACCCTTAGTTAAAATTTCCCTAACCTTACCAAGCGCTCTGTTCCCTTTTATTTTCGCATTTTTGAAAGCCAGTTTGTATTTTCCAGTGCAACTTAATGGTACACCTAAATAAGTATACTGATTGACATACTCGACTAGTTCTCCATTGAGAAACAAAGGTTTAAGCTTCTTGCACTTTGGCGAATTCCTAAATACGACTACCTTCGTTTTAGAAACATTTACCTGAAGATTGTTGTGGGAGCAATACTCTCCGAGCCTTTCCAAATCCCTCCTCACTTCCACATACGAGTCCGCCAGTAGGACAGCATCATCCGCAAATAACAGGCAATTTATACTTTTACTCTCGTCGAGTTTGACTCCTACCGAGCCTCTGTTTTGAAAATAAGATACAAAGTCCGAGATAAAGAGGATAAAAAGTAAGGGCGATAGTGTTTCTCCTTGCAGCACACCTTTAGTAATTTCAATTTTATCGCTTGACAAAACACCATTTAGTCTGAGATTGAAATTCGCATTCTTGTATAAACCCATCAAAACTCTTATTACTTTACCACTCATGCCAAGGAAATGTAGCTTTTGCCATAGAATAGAGTGGTCGATACTGTCAAAAGCCTTTCGGAATCCACGAACAGAGCAAAAAGATAATTAGGAACTTTCCTTAGAAAAATTTTCCCCATAAGTTTTATATAAAATTAAAGAGGGGAAAAAATAAGAAACAATGCCGTTTGAATTTTTTTCCTACGTTGAAAAATGGATTTTTAATGAATTTTTGAAATTTGGCTAGTGATAAGAAATGTCCGATGGGCGGTGCGGGGACGTGACGTCACCCCTGCCGAGCGTTCTACTGGTTTTGGTTCCTCCCGTGCTTGAAGCAGTGAAGAAACTTAATATAGTAGTTTTTTTGGACTCTTTATTCAAATAAACATGGTACGCGAAGGATTTGTGATTGCGTCTTCAGATAATTTGCCGTCTTTGTCCGAATTCGCCGTTTTCGAATTTATAAATTGCGTTTACTCCGGGGCCAAGGGGCAAAAATAGAAAAGTAAGTGCTTCTTTGTTTGAAAGTTTGTTTTTAAAATTTATCCATTAAAATTTAATAGTTACGTTCTTCTCAAAGAAAGTCATGATGTTCCTTAAAGTTTATTTTCATTTTTTTTTTAAAGAAATAAGGAAAAATTAAACAACTAGGTTAGGTTCAGTTAAGTGTAATAATTTTATGAAGCTAAAAGAAGTGCCTAGGTTTGAGTTTAGGTATACTTACTTATTTTTATACCTTCTTATATCACTTATTACTAAAATGTTAGAACATTGATGTAAGTAAGTAATATTTAAATCATTTCTTGCAAAACATCACGCCTTCTTACATCAAAATGGTCTTCACAACAAAAAAAAAACCGATTTGTAAGACAAAGGTTGAGACGTAGTATCCCGTCTTACAGCACTGAACCATTTTTTAGCAGTATTACGATCTTGTGGAACCTTAGAAAATTATAAGTAACAAAATGAAAAATTGACAAGACAAAATGTACATATTAGGTATTTAATAACAACTTACCGTAATAAACAACTTCTCCGGAGTTGAAATAGTGGTGTTCCGGCACATCGGAACAAAGCAATATTTGTATCTCACCATAGCGTAAATATAATAATAAATAAAACGTATAAACAATATCCATGGGCGCCAAAAGGAAGGCTTTACATTCCCATGTCATCTATGATTTGGCAGGGGTGACGTCATCACCCCCACTCCCCAGAAAAACTTTCTTATCAATTCGGCAAAATTCAATTTTCAAAAAATCATTAAAAATCCATTTTTATCGCAGGAAAAAAATTCAAACGGCATTGTTTTTAATATTCTCTCCTCTTTCATTTAGTGCAATAAAAAAAAATGGTCAAGTTACCAATTCTTTCTTCTACGGTAAAAGGAGATTAGATTGTTTAGAATAAACAGATTGTCAATTACCGATTTCTTCCTTTGGAATCCTGCTTGTTCAGGAGGGACAATGTCTATTTTGTCACAATAATCCAATAAACGTTGCCTTAGAATCGATGTAAATAACTTAACGCACGTATTAAATAAGGCGATTCCTCTATAGTTATCAGGGTTTTCTTTATCTCCTTTTTTATGCAACAAAGTGAGTATGACAGTGGACCATCCTTCAGGAAAATGCTCCCTTTCAAAGAACACATTAAACATGTTGAGCAGATAATGTTCCCAATTTGGTGGCAAGGACTTCAAGACTTCATTCATTATCATGTCCGTTCCTGGGGACTTATTGGTTTTCAAAGAGTGAATACTATCCTGCAATTCCAATAAAGTAAAGGGCTTATCCAATTCCATGATTCCGACATTTGAAAAAAGATGACGATCAATCTCTACTTTCGAAGGGTACATGGATCTAAAATGCTCCAGCCATACTTGAAGCTTCACCGGGTTAGCTGTTAAAGGTCTATAACTCAGCCCCCTCACTGTCTTCCAAAACTGCCTGGAATTCTTCACACTTTGCAGACTTTTCCTCACCTCGGACTCAAAATTTGACTTACTATCTCTCACAGTCTTTTTATATTCTTTTTTACAGCGTGAGTAGACATCAAAGCTAGACCTAGAGTAGGCGGATAGTTTGAGACGACGATGTGAATCTTTTACCTCATTTTTTTTGTTAATGCAACTAGAATCAAACCATGGTTTTTTGTGTCTATTCACCCTTAATGCGCCAGTATCCCTGGAACATTGCATTTTGACCATCCCCAGAGCCTCCGCAGTTTCACTCATACAATTGACAAAATTTACATAGAGCTCATTCGAGTCTTGGCTGGACAAGTACAGATTTTGAGAATTTTCGATCCTAACGATAAAATCTTCCCTCAAACCGGATTCCACAAGATTTTCCTCATCCACTTTTGGGTTATTGGCATATTGAGTACAGCACCAGCCTCTTGTGAATTAACAGGACAAAGAACTTTCAAAAGACAGGCTCTATGATCAAAAAAATCAGATAGATTAACAATCTCAAGATCCATGACAAAAGGAAGACCATCGAGGTTTACCCATACCTGATCAATCAAGCTCATTCCTTGAGGCCCTACAAATGTAAACACTCCCTGATGATCAGATTTGGTTCGACCATTGCAAATCTCAAGATTTAGATCGTTCATAACTTCGATGAGATATTTACCTTTTTTATTTAATATCACATCTAACGACTTGCGGGGAAAATTTAGGCTTGTTTCACTAAAAAATATCTCCTCTGAGCAATCTAAAATTCCCACCCTAGCATTAAAGTCACCCAAAATTACAAAGACTGTATTCGAACCAAGATAATGCTCCTTCATTTGTTCTATTTGATCTTTTATTAAGTCCATACATGACTCGAATTCTAACCCCGGCTTAAATGCCGGTTTGAGATAAATATTCATAAATAAGTAAACCATGTTTTTGACTTTAAGCTCAACTATTATCCAAAGATTTGTCTTGGAGACTAGTTTTATTTGCTTTTTTAAATTGACTTTATAGAAAATCATAAGCCCTGAGCTTGATCGCCCAAAAGATTTATTTTTTTCACCTTCAACAAAAAAATGCTCATAGTCTCTAAGGAAGGGTGGCGCTGTTTGGAATTTTTGAAGCCACGTTTCAGCCAGACAAAATATATCAACATCATTAAAAAGAGCACACACCTTTGGGTCAAAATCAGCATTAAACAAACTTTGAAAACCTGATACATTCCAGAAAATCACCTGAAGTTCGCGATAGCTTCCATCCTTCGGAGCGAATGTGTTTTCAATGGTGGTAGAAGATGTTTCCTCAGCCAGCTTGGGCGGTTCTATGTCATCGCTGTGAAGAGGTTCCAATTTGAGAAACTCAGCATCGGAAACTGGCTGCGCTTTGGCGGAGTCGCTGTCCCTCTTCAGCCCATCAGAAAGCTGTTGGATCTCGACGATGTTTTTCTGCTCTTTGAGATACTCGCTGCAGTTGAAGGTCGTCGGAGGCGGAATCAGGGATAAAAGTGATTCATGAGTTACATTTTTCCTTTTAAGTTGTTTAATGATCGGAGTCATATCACAATTCAAAATCCGATTGAGAAGGGCTAGGCCATTCTGCCCATTGGAAATTAAGCCTTTCTTCTTGTGCCAAGTAAATCTATTGTGTCCAACCAGCAAGGCTAATCCAAACAATCTAACTCTTTTTCGCGGTAAAAATTCAAGGACAATTCTCTTGAGTGAAATCAGCTTCGTTAGGATTCTTCTTTCCGACAATGGTATATCCGGGTAAAGAAACACTCCTGTACCTTTGAGCTTATCTGAGTTTTTCAAGACAAGTAGACGTTCCGATGACTCGCAAAAAGTCAGTAGTAACGGCGGCACACCATCCTTAAACTGTCTCATGACAATGACTTTACTTATTCTCGCTTGAACATTGAGTTGCGCTTTTAACCATTCAGTAACTTCGTTGTTGATATTTTGAAAGTTGATAACGGCAAGGTTTCTGATAATAAGGTTATAACTCTTTCTTTGATAAGACCGTGACGTCAACTGGTGAACTCTCCTTTTCGATTCCCAAAGTTGTCTTTTCAAATCACTAAATTCCTTTTTTATAGCAATGTTTACAGCTAGTTCCTCTAGAAATTTGGCCTGCAAGGAAAGTAGTTCAGAACGATTTGCCACCGAACTTAGCTTTTCGTCAATACAACTTAGAATTTCTTGGATCTCACCCATTTTGTCAAATATTGTTCTTTTAACGATTAATCAGGACGTTCAGACTTTTAAAACAAGTAGTCGATGATGATTGATGACGTTCAAATATATAGTCCAGAAAGAAAAGCAACCGATATCGGACCCTGAGGTCTGACGAGCGAAGGGTTATGTTATGACCGAATAAAATCACTAAGTATTTTCCGTCTGTTAATCACGACCACTCAAACGAAAGAACATTAATCGACATTGATCTTTTTGAAGTCAAGTGATGTAAAGTTTATCACAAAGAACACGTTATTTTTGAATAAATCAAATAAATTTGATCACTAGAAACGGGGCCGACCAGATCACCCTGGCGGCCGAACCAGGAATCGTAAAAGAGATGTTAAAACGCCAAAACACTTGATTAAACGGGTGTTTCTACACCATAAAATCGACGAAAACGACCCAAAACCCAGTAAAAGAGATGTTAAAACGCCCAGAAAAGAAAAAACGAAAAGGGGTCTCTCTTGGCCAAAAAATTGAGGAAATATATCAAATGTCAGAAAATTTGTGCTTCTGGCGAGGAAGACCGCCAAAAACTGAGCAAAAATCTTCACTTTTTGAAAGGCGGTTTCCCAGCCTGTAGACGTGGCCTCGATGGGTAAAAGATGACGATGTGGGAGCTCGAGGGCACAATTCTGAAAATTCGTATTTGAGGGTCAATTATTCAGGAAGTTAGAGGCCAAAATTTGTTCCGGCTGAAAAGGAAATTTTATATTCAAATTAAACTGATATAAAGGGGTAGTTTTGAAGTAAGGGTTTATTTATTCGGATAAAAAGGGAAAACAATAATGATGGAAAACCTAAAAATAATCAAAAGAATATCGAAATAAATCCCTTGTGGTCGAAACGGTGTTTCTCTTTAGCGAAGGATTAAGTGGACAGTCCTAAATAAATATATCGGATATTTATTCAAAGGGGTCGGGACGGGGGTGGGATTGCAAAGTACCATGAGAAAACCAGTTGGATACAACCGTCGAGGGAGAGAGATCGGAGGCCCCGCTGATTGCTAATGGATCCCCAAAGCGGATCTATGCCCGGCTTGCTTTATCAATGATTAATTTGTTTTTTGGTAGCTTGATGCAATGCCGTTCGTTTTGCACAAAAAAAGGGGGTAACCCTTTTTATTTTATTAATCAAAACCCATTTTATATCCTCACTAATGGACTTTAAAACATAACGTGCTCTGTAATACGAGCGGAATGATTCATTATGACAAAATATCTCATTTAAGGAGCGTCAACATTCCGTCTAGCGTCAACAGATCCTTTGAGCTTCATTCTTGGAAAATAGGAACAGTCATGTAATTAAACACACTCTCCATTGAAGTCGAGTGAAGGGGTTGTAAACAGACGTGAATAAGATATGCAAGTCATCTGACTCGGGAGTCAATCATAAACTCTTCAAACTCCTGTACCTATTCGATTTTATAACAATTATTTAAGGTTGTATATAATTTTTAAGTTTTCCCTTGTTAATGTCTACAATTTTTTCTTCTCTAGCATTATTTCATCTAGGAAGTACTTTCACGTTCTCAACAATGCGTTCTTTAATAAACTTGTCTTCAATTTTTAAGAACGGCATCATTTGGGACAATAATGGGCTGGTGTTGGAAGAGGTTAGCACTCTGGGGAAGTGGAACGCGAAAAGTGCGCGCTTTTTTTGGCTGAAAGACCAGCTCACTTAAAGTGAGATACTGAAGGGTTTGTGGGTAAGATGACCTTTCAAAGTGGCACACAGTGGAAAACAGTCCAAAGTACGGTTAAAAAGATGTTAAAACGCCCGTACACCTATTTAAACGGGTGTTTCTACACCATAAAATCGATGAAAACTACCCCAAAACCAGTAAAAGAGATGTTTAACGAACGGACAATTGATTAAACTGGTGTTTCTAAGCAATAAGGCCTTAGGCCATAGGCCTGATGTACTGTATGTACTGTGTTTTTGAAATAAATTTCTTCCTTTTCTTTCTTTCTTCTTTCAATAAAATCTACGAAAACGACCCAAAAGCCAGTAAAAGAGATGTCTAAGGACCGGGCACCTGATTAAATGGTGTTTCCACACCATAAAATCGACAAAAAACGACCCAAAAGCAGTAAAAGAGATGTCTTACGAGCGGACACCTGATTAAACTGGCGTTCTGCACCATAAAATCGATGAAAACTACCCAAAACCCGGTAAAAGAGATGTTAAAACGCCCAAACACCTGATTAAACGGGTGTTTCTACACCATAAAATTGACGAAACGACCCAAAACCAGTAAAGAGATGTTTAAACGCTCAAACACCTGATTAAACGGATGTTTCTACACCGCAAATTCGACGACAACTACCCAAACCAGGCAAAAAGGTAAAAAGAAGTCTAACGACCGGACACCAGATAAACTGGTGTTTCTACACCATAAAATCGACGAAAACGACCCAAAACCCAGTAAAAGAGTTGTCTAACGACCGGATACCTGATTAAATGGGTGTTTCCACACCATAAAATCGACAAAAACGACCCAAAAGCAGTAAAAATGATGTCTTACGAGCGGACACCTGTTTAAACTGGTGTTTCTACACCATGAAATCGACGAAAACGACCCTAAACCCGATAAAATTGATGTTCAACACCCGGTCTCCTGATTAAACGGGCGTTTCTACACCATAAAATCGGCGAAACCGACCCAAAAGCCAGTAAAAGAGATGTCTAACGACCGGACACCTGATTAAACTGGTGTTTCGACACGATAAATCGACAAAACAACCCAAAACCCGGTAAAAGTGATGTTTAACATCCGGTCTCCTGATTAAACTAGTGTTTCTACACCATAAAATCGGCGAAAACGACCCAAAAGCCAGTAAAAGAGATGTCTAACGACCGGACACCTGATTAAACTGGTGTTTCGACACGATAAATCGACAAAAACAACCCAAAACCCGGTAAAAGTGATGTTTAACACCGGTCTCCTGATTAAACTAGTGTTTCTACACCATAAAATCGGCGAAAACGACCCAAAAGCCAGTAAAAGAGATGTCTAACGACCGGACACCTGATTAAACTGGTGTTTCGACACCATAAAATAGACAAAAACAACCGAAAACCCGGTAAAAGTGATGTTTAACACTCGGTCTCCTGATTAAACTAGTGTTTCTACACCATAAAATTGACGAAAACGATCCAAAACCCTGTAAAATAGATGTTTAAACGCCCAAACACCTGATAAAAAGGGTGTTTCTACACCAGAGAGTCAAGTAAAATGACTTAAAACCTGATAAATAGGTTGCTGAAGGCTCAATCCGTTTATCCTTAATATCCGTTCATTGTAGTCCAGGAAACTGAGGAAAACGACCCTTTAGAGGGGGGCTATTGGCTGCAAAGTCCCAAAAGCCTCCCCCTGCTGTTCCTCAGACCTTCACCCTTCTTATCACTGGGGAGGGGGGGGGGGTCTCTAGGTAATCAGAAGACCCAATTATTGATTTCTACTACTAGATGGAGGATAGCGTGATTTACAACTTTAAGATAAGGAGTCGACCTAACTGGTAAACAGAAGAGCGTTTTATAGGGATTGATTAAGACATAATATCGGGTGTGATAAGCGGTTTACGCATACGATAAGAGTAACCCATCCTTGTAAACATTTCGATCGTCTCAAAACGCTTTTCCCACCGATCCCTGAAAAGCCTCTCCCATGCTATTTGATTTCGTCGTTTAATCTGCAAACTTCTCAAATTAAGTTTATCTTCGTGGGCGTGGGAAGGTGAGCGTTTCCGCGTCGCTCCGCTGATTTTGAGGAAACAATAATTTATTACGGTATAAACATTCCGATTTCTGGGACAAATTTCCGTTTTATTATTTCCTACAGGCTCCTATCATCGTATTGTCCGATTTTCGAAACAAAGGGAACTCCAATAAAGAAAGGATGAGCGAGGGTGTTTACCGTCGGAGATGAATGGGACTCAATCCACAGAGCGAAAGCCCCCACGATTGTCCACATTGTTGATTCTGTCACTTTCCCGTCCATCCCCAAACATTCGAAGCCTAACATGTCTTCCCTTTATTAAAACACGTTTTGTTCTAATTAATTATTAATTTGAGACACGTATAAATTAGTTTTAGATAAACGGGAAGCTGTTTATCAAGCAACACGTGTACCGAGTTTCTACATCAGAAAACCTCTCGTTACCCAAAGAGAAAAATGAGTAATTGGTATGAGCAAAGATAATATTTATAATTTATTGAAGACAAGCATAAGTCGCTTGTTAGTCGTCGGCGCAGGACAGACAATTACCTGATTACATTCTTGCCCGAGCTCTTCTCTTCAACGCCTCCGTTTAACAAACGCATAAATTGAAGTGACAACTTATGTTAAGTGGTTTTTCCAAGGCAAGAACAAGGTGTAGTCTCCCCTTTTATTTATAACAACGAATATAAAAATAGTTTCAAACAGAATATTCAGATTCGTAAACACTTTTAAAATAAGTAGGTTTTTCAGTTTTATCTTACAGATCCGATGATCAACCCTGCTTTTAGAAAGGTAGAACATTATTGTTTGACACCTGGGGCTTTTTTGTGTCATACCGAAGAAGAAAATGGCTTTTATCGCGTTTAAGTTAAAAGACTTGTTCGCCTCAAAAAAAAAAATTTTTTTATCAAATTTAGATAGTGAAACGACATGTCATTTGAAAAAGTAAATGGATGAAATGACTTTTTTGTATTGGCTCATGTGTTTTCTTCCTCTGACTGAATAATGAATGAACTGAAATTTTAGGTTAGATTTTAAGAGCTAAACTGCATAAAAAGTGCTAGTTTGGAGCTGGAGACGGGAACTTCCTTAAAGAGAAGGAACAATTAGGAGGGGGAAGTATTAAGGAGTTGAAGTATAACGAAGGGGGAAGTATAATGCAGAAGGAGTATGACAGAGGGGGAAGTATAAAGGAGGGGGTAGTATAACGGAGGGGGAAGATTTTTTATTTTCAAAAATTTTAGAAGTTTTAAATTTATTTTTTATTATTTCAAAAAATTGTCTAATTTTTTATTTTTTCAAAAAATTGTCTAATTTTTTATTTTTTCAAAAAATTGTCTAATTTTTTATTTTTTCAAAAAATTGTCTAATTTTTTATTTTTTCAAAAATTGTCTAATTTTTTATTTTTCACCATAAACTAGGGACAGCCAAACAGCAAAAAACGCGATTATGGCGATACTACAAAAACCTTAAAACTTGACAGTTCACCATAATGCAATTCGCACCCTCGCGAGAATAAAAAAATTAACCCCCTTGTGTCATAAAACGAGCTGAAACTCGCGAGAGAAAAAATTAACTGTCCAATAGTCCACCTGATGAGGCGTATTACGCCGAAACCGGTCGTGGAATATCCGTTATTTTTATTCTTTCTCCCTCTGTAACATTTGAGGCGCTCCGAATACGAAGGGCGAACTCGACATCGGACAAATTTTTTTTTTCATTTTCAGATTCTAGACCTTTTGAAGAATACACCCATGTAATTTTTATATTGAGTATCCCCTTATTTCCCCTTTAAAATACGTAAAAACCGATATGCGGCAAAGCTCTACTCTCAACCTTTTTTAATTAATTTGTTTTTCTTTTCGAGATTTGGTGATTTTTAAAAAACCCTTTTCTCTATGATTCTATGATGATTCTAAAATCTCGCCACGAAAATTCCAGAGAGTGACTTTTCTGTCGAGTTCGCCCTTAACAGAAAACTTTAAAATGCGGAGCTTGGTACCGGATACTGATACTAAAGAAAATCGCCGACCACGGATTACGAGGAAGAAAGTCGGAATAGCTTCAGAGTCGTCTCTGGCAGTAGCAGACAGGCCAGTTCGGACGAAACGTCTATTCGTATCTAGACTTGGACCAGGTGTAACTAGTCAGACTATTTTGGATTTTTTGAAACCGCTAAATTTGTTAAAGGCAAGTTGTACCAAGATCAAAACAAGGCATGATACTTATTCATCATTTTGTGTCGAGGTGCATGAAAGTGAGTTTGAGGTAATTTATGATGAAAATTTGTGGCCCAATGGTGTCATATTCTCTGTTTTTAGGGGCTTTTTGCCTGCTGATAAAATTGATACTCCTGCTGAATCGCTATGACTAACTAGCTCCTCTCAAGTTCCTGGATCTCCTATGAAACGAATTCATGTGAGTGCACTGCTGTTAAATATAAGATCGATCAAGTATAAAGCGGACCTTCTTGAGGCCTATTTTGCGTCTAGGCAAACTGCTCCTGATATTGCAGTATTTGTTGAACATTGGTTAAATTATTCTGATATATCGGTTTTTAAACTCCTTGGTTACAACCTGGTCTCCTTCTTCTGTAGAAGTGGATCTGACCATGGTGGAGTTATGGTTTTGTCAAATGGAAGAGTAACTTCTCAACCCCTAAATACTATCAATTCTCTTTCGATTGAGAATGTTTGTGAAATAGCTGCAGCTATCTTGGTAACTGTAGGTGTCATAGTTATAGGTGTGTATAGGCCACCGAATTCAATTAATGGTTTTGAATCGTTTTTTGAGGTAATAGATAAGGTAGTAAAAACCTGTAAATCCAAATACAATCATGAGATTATCTTTTTTGGTGATTTTAATGTTAACATCGGGTCAGATGCCTCATTGTCGAAAAACTTTTTAAATTTTTTTACTTCATTGGGTTTTATGCATGTCGTCCACTCAAATACTAGGAATAATAACTGTATAGATAATATTTTCGTCGAGTCAGACTCTAAATTTAATCCTCAAATCGAAGTCGATAAGATCACCTTCTCCGACCATAACCCAATCTTTTTTTCCCTCCAGGGTGTCGAAGGTCAGGAAAAGTCCTCTTTTAAGCTCATCAGGCCACTTGATCCCTCAAGCTTGGGATCACTATTGACCCACCTAAGTCTTATTAGGTGGGAAGATGAGTTAGGATCCACAACTGAGGTTGAGTCAAAATGGTCATCGTTCCTTAAATTGTTAGTGGATGCAGTAAATTTTTATTTACCTTGTAAAAAAGTTCCAGTCGGGATTCGTAAACTTTCTAACAAATGGTTCACCCAAGAATTAAGTAATATGAGGGATTATCTGTTACTTTTAAATGACATGTATGCGACTTATAAGTCGGTTGAATTACTGAAATTGAGAAATTCCCATAGGAGTCTCTATAGATCGGAAATTAAAAAAGCTAAGTTGTCTTTCAATGACTGTCGCCTGAAAGCGTCACCAAACGTTCAAAAAACAATTTGGAATATTGTAAATGAGCGCAGAGGTAAAAACTCCATACCTACTACTCCTAAGTTCACACCATCGGAGTTGAATGACTTTTATGTCGGTGTGCCGCATGATATAGCGAGGTCCTTGCCGATCTCCAGCTTAAATCCCTTGAGCTTTGAAACACCTATAAACCATTCTGAAAGTTTTCAGTTTTCCACTGTTTCTTCGGATCAGGTAGCAAAAACGATTGATAATTTAAAATGTAGTTATGCTAGTGATTATTATGGTCTATCCACCACTATAATAAAATTAATTAAACCTGGGTTAATTGAACCTTTAACCTCGCTTATAAATTGCTGTCTCTCGTCAAATGTTTTTCCAAACTGCTTAAAATACGGTATAGTTCTGCCCCTGTTCAAAGGGGGTTCACCTGAGGAACTCTCGAATTTCCGACCGATTTCAATCTTGCCAGTTTTCTCTAAAATTTTAGAGAAACTCATGAAAGAAAGCCTAGTAGAGTTTTTTGAAGCGAATAAGCTGTTTTCTCCTTGTCAATTTGGTTTTCGAAACAATCTGAGCACTCAAATGGCAATTATGGAGCTGTTACAAAGCATTATAGAAAACTTTGAGAAGAAGTATTTTACTAGTATCTCATTCTTTGATCTCACGAAAGCTTTTGATTGTGTTAATCACTCGCTATTGCTTGGAAAATTGAAAAGATATCATATGGCTCAGGGAGCTTAGATTTAATTGCTTCATTTCTGCAAAATAGAAAACAAGCTGTTATGGTTGATGGCTACAAGTCCGAATTTAAAGAAGTTTCAGTGGGAGTTCCGCAAGGCTCAGTCTTAGGGCCAATTCTGTTTATAATTTTTTTCAACGATCTGCAAAACTGTCTTCCTCAGTATAAGTTTATTAAGTTTGCGGATGATACGACATCCCTGATTTCAAATCCTGTCTTGAATGTTGTTAAGGGTGAAGCTTCCCAGATGGAAAGGGACATCAAAGATTGGTTCAGTTCAAATAGGCTTTTGTCAAATGATAAGAAAACGATGAATCTCATTTTTTCTACGAGACAGTTAGGTATGTTAAGCAATTTGGATAGTGTAAAATTTCTTGGTGTTTATCTGGACCCAACGTTGTCTTGGGAGGTTCATTGTGATAATCTTTGCAAAAAGTTAAGCACTCAAACGTATCTTATGAGGTTATTAAAGAAAGAGTTGAGCAGTGATAAATTAAGGTCAATTTATTTTGCAATTTTTCATTCTCACATTACCTACGGTATAACAGCTTGGGGTCATAGTTGTCATGTTGAAAAAGTATTTGCCATACAGAGGAGAGTCGTTCGTGTTCTGGATGATGTTGGTTACCGTGATGATGTTCGTTTCGTTCATTAAACTGGAAATCTTGACGTTACCAAGTGTGTTCATTCTGGGATGTATAAAACATATTAAGTCTGCCTCAGTAAATTTAAGAACATTTGAGGACGTGCACTCACATGACACTCGAAACAGAGGTGATCTTGTAGTCCCGTTTAATAGATTAAAAAGAAGCCTTACCTGTCAGCGATATTGGAGCTACAGATTTTTAACAAATTGCCTCACACAATTTCAGTTTTGCCTCTCTTGCCACTCACTAATAGAGTAAAGGGGTGGCTGATTAAGAACCCCATCTACTCATATGAGGAATTCTTGAATAGCGATCTAAGTGACTTGTGATATACCTATAATTTATGTTCCTTTTTCTAGTGAGATAAAAATATTTAAAAATTGTTAATTGTTTAAAAGTGTTAATTGTAATTGTTTCCTGTTCTAGTTTTGTTTGACAATTACTATAAAATTTATTAATTTTGATGTAAATAAATAAAAAAAAAATAAAAAATAAAATAGTATCTCGAAACTACGTTTTGTCGAGTTCGCTTTCGTCTTCGGGCTCATTTATGCAAA
>JACGAQ010001448.1:0-59840 GCA_014119065.1 Orius insidiosus | reverse complement strand
ATACTTCCCCTTCCTTAAACTTCCCCTCCTTTATACTTCCACTCCTTAAACTTCCCCTCCCTTATACTTCCCGCTTCTTAACACTTCCCCCTTCCATATTGTTCCTTCTCTTTAATTTTAATTCGAAGTAGCAACGACAGAAAGCGCCTCTCAGCATCACTCCTGATAGTGAGACTTCAACCGTTCCTTCCATTTTATGACGGTTTGTTACATTATAAGTTTATGTCGATTTGCTTTTGATGATTGTTGAAATTATGACGAGCAAAAATGATTGTTAGGAATGTTATTATTGTTTTATTGTAGCAAAGTTGGGACGCTTAAGTCGAGCGTGAAGGCGCTCATGAGGCTTGGAGGCATAAAAGGAATAAAAGAATCGTTATCCAAAATGCGGATGATGGATGTATCTCCGGGGATCAGTGCGAGCCGCTCATTTCACGTGAAGGACCTCATCGATGTCTTCGCTTTCTTCAAACGACTCCGTTGCTTCTAACGCGCAATCAATACCCCCAAAAAGTAATCTAAATTTTAAAAAAAACCAAAAAAAAGCATATTTTTTAGAATCGTAAAACATGATACTGCTCTAAACGCGTGGCAAAGCGCTCTTAAATCGCAAGACTTTCAAGTCTGCATTACTATAATCGAAGCGAGACAGTTGGCCGGACTGAACATGGATCCGGTCGTCTGCGTTCAAGTTGGCGACACTAAAAAATACACTAGTGTTAAAGAAAGTACGAATTGCCCGTATTACAATGAGGTGGGTTTTATCAACATAAGATTCAAGTGAGATACAAGCGTCAAGTGACTCAAGTTCGTAAATTAACCTATAAAACCTGAACCTACAGTAACCTTCCTCGGTTTTACGGCCTAGAAGCCTCCTCTTTAACAGATTTTTGGGCTTAAAAATGATTAATGCAAAACGCACGAAATTTTCCCGAACTTGTTGAAGTAGTTTTCCCGTTTCTTCATCATCGGCTTGTTTTACCGACATAGAGCGATCTTAGTTCAAGGAGGTTCTACTAGAAAGCGCGATAGAGCTGGTGACGTAATTTCAACCCGCCGTGAATTTCGATGCTTGTATCTCATATGACCTACTTTCTTGATTTAAAAACTGCTTTTTTTCTCAGTATTTCGTCTTCGACTTCCACATGCCAGCCGTCATGCTTTTCGACAAAATCATCACACTATCCGTAAGTACCTTAAGCAAACAATAGTAAAATGGTTTATATTTAAAAAAAAAATTTAAAAGTTTTCCGACTAATCCATCGGATAGAGAGGAAAAAAAATTGCATGGGAACTTTGATGTGTTATAGGTTTTACACTCTAGGAAGTTGTTGAGGTCGGGAACGATTGTCGGGTCTTTCAAGATTGATCTTCGGACAGTCTATGACGCAGAGGGTAGTCAATTTACCCAAAAATTAAATACAGATTCCAAAGATGGCCATTTTTGTTTCAACCACGGTTTGAAACTCCTGGAGCATGCGCAGAAGGATTTGGATGTCATTTGACGTCTTCGTTTGTCCGTGCGAATCCTTCTGCGCACGCTCCAGGAGTACTCCGGTTGGAACAAAGCTTTTATCAACCCGAAAAAAGAGTCCATCTTTCGAATCTTACTGCACTTAAATGTTTTTATTTTTTTCTTAGTTCTTTTCCTAGTGTTTTTATTTCTCTCTGTGCTAGTTTTTCTTTCTTTTCGTATTCTTTTTTATTTTGGGATTTTTTTTTTACCTTTTTTTTCTTTCATATTTTTATTCTGGAAGGTCATGCAATCAAGGAATATATGAGGACTGACAAAATGTTGGGCATTTCAAACTTGATGTCGCAACTGTTTGGCAACAAACAGGTAGTTAAACGTGACAATTTTCTTTTTTCTTTTTTAGAATTTTTAGATTTTACATACAACTTTAATTTCACTAACCTTTAGTAATAATACCCTGTATATAAAATAAGATGGGCGCTTTGAATAGCGCTGATCTTTCCTTAGCTGCCTAACATACAGAATACACATCCTCAAATGCATGGTACATTTTTGTTTTTCCTCACACTCAACTATTTTCTCACTTTTGAACTTGAATTTAGGCTTTTTTTGAATTTTTGAATTTTTAGAACATCAGTTTTACCACAAATGGGCACTTTTGACTGATCCGGATGATATAGCCGGTGGGCCGAAAGGTTATTTGAAATGTGACATAAGTGTGATTGGGAAAGGCGATACTGTACGGGTTCCATCGAAAAGCGAAAAAGACGACGACAATATTGAAGCGTGAGTAATTTTTTATTGGCTGAAGAGTAGTCCTAACGCTTGTCGGGGAATGGAATATTTTTTTGATTTAAGGGAGAAGAGGGTAACACTGTGTCTCCTTAAGGTGCATCCTCTCGCTGTGTAGACTTGCTCTTTTCGCTGTGCGTACAAGTGAAGAAGGTGAAGGCGAAGGTGAAGTGTAGAAGGGTACAGCTCTTATGTGAGAGGGGGTGAAGGCACTCTTCGGATAGAGACCGGTGACTGAGAGTAGTCAGGTCTGTGCTCTCGGTGAAGGAGCGTGAGTGTCGAAAGAAGGCAGGAATTGCCAGCAGAGAGGAAGGCACCTTAAGGAACACTTACAGTGTTACACTCTTCTAACGCTTGTCGGGGATTGGAATATTTTTTTGGTTTAAGGGAGAAGAGGGTAACACTGTAAGTGTCTCCTTAAGGTGCATCCTCTCGCTTTGCGTAGACTTGCTCTTTTCGCTGTGTGTAGAAGTGAAGAAAGTGAAGGCGAAGGTGAAGTGTAGAAGGGTACAGCTCTTATGTGAGAGGGGGTGAAGGCACTCTTCGGATAGAGACCGGTGACAGAGTAGTCAGGTCTGTGCTCTCGGTGAAGGTGCGTGAGTGGCGAAAGAGGGCTGGAATTTGAGAAGGGCCAGCAGAGAGGAAGCCACCTTAAGGAAACACTTACAGTGTTACCCTCTTCTCCCTTAAACGGGGATGGGAGCAATCGGGTGAAAACAATCGAATGAACCTAATCACCTCTATCGTCCTTAGAATATATTTTTTTTAGGAATCTTCTTTTGCCAGATGGCGTACCGATTGAAAGGCAAAGAGCGAGGTACATAGTGAGAATATACAGGGCGGACGGTTTGCCCAAAATGAATTCTTCAATAATAGCGAATGTGAAGAAAGCATTTACCGGTGAAGTTAAAGATTTGGTTGATCCTTACGTCCAGGTTTCTTTCGCAGGCCTTACTGTAAGTTTTTCTGCTTAGAAACGCTACTGCAAATTTTCGTTATAGGGTAAAACGTCCGTAAAAAGATGCAGCTACGCCCCGGTTTGGAACGAGCAGATCGTATTCACTGAAATGTTCCCGCCGTTGTGTCAAAGGATCAAAATTCAGATACGGGATAGCGACCGGTCAATACAGTCATCGCGACACATTTTATCGACTTGAAGACAATCTCGAATGACGGTGACAAAGGTTATTTGCCGACTTTAGGGCCAACTTTTATGCATATGTACGGGTCGACAAGGGACTATTCCATCATAGACCAACATTCTGGGCTTAATATCGGCCTTGGTGAAGGCGTTTCGTATAGAGCGAGACTTCTTCTGGCTTTACGCACCGAAATTTCAGACTCAGTCGACATCTGTACTTCACAAGTCGGCGTGGAACCAATCTCACCTATATCTGAGGTACACGCTTTGATCCTAGTTTGAAACTCCTGGCGCATGCGCTGAAGGACGTCAAATTCGACATCGTTCAAATCGTCTGTCCAATCTGAAGTCATCTGACGCCAAATTAGACGTCAAATCCTTCTGCGCAGCTACAGAAGTTTCAAACTAGGAACGCTATTAATTTTAATGAATACTACGTTTTATTAGTCAGCGTATGGGAAAGTTGAGGAATTCTTTTTATTTGCGACAATCTTAGAGGCGTCGATGATAGACAAAAAATTGGGTGAGAAACCAATGTTTTTCGAGTTGAGCATCGGCAACGCCGGCAACGCTATCGACGGCCATAATCAAACTACTCAAGAATCACCTGAAAGTGATAACGAAGACAATCTAGGTGCGTCTTTTATACAGTAGCATTTCATAACCTTTTCTTTTAGAATCCGTTAAGACTGAATTAATTAACTGGGCGAGTACGACGCCGAAAACGAAGCCGATGTCACACGACAGACTTTATTATTTTCTTCCGTATTGGGACGATAAACCATGCATGCATTTAAGGGCTCCTTGGCCCGACTTACGAAGAAGAATGTACAACAGCAACCTTATGGCTAAGATGGTCGAAAGTTTGGTAAAAATAAAATAAATAAACAACGTTATTGGAGGTCTGTTTAAAAACAGGAAGATGGCCTCAGTGAGGTTTCTTCGATTGAAAATCTCGGACTTCAAGATGGACAGCCGGAAGCCAAACTGAAATCAGTTCTTGAAGACTTATGCACAGCCTGTCATCCGTCACATTGACGGCTGGCGGTGGCCATTGGATTTACCAGATTGGATAAAAATAGACTTAAACATTGCATATCAACCGTCGTAAGACTAAAGATTTTTACTTCTTTTACCCATTCAAAGAGCGTAAATCTGTCAAAAATTAGGGACGTTTAAAGCGTTTTAATTTTGGCTAGATGTACGTTGCTCCTGTCCAAGATAACCCAAATAACCTTCCTAACCTATCATTTTTAACCTATAATGATTTTAAACCTTTGACCTATAATTTTTGAATCGCGTAAATATGTCAAAAATCACGGAAGTTTGAAGCGTTTTAATTTTGGCTAGATGTACGTTGGATAGCTCCTGTCCAAGATAACCCAAGATAACCTTCCTAACCTTGCAATTTTAACCTATAATGAATTTAACCTACAATTTTTTAAATCGCGTAAATCTGTCAAAAACCAGGGAAGTTCGAAGCGTTTTAATTTTGGCTAAACGTGCGTTGAGTAGCTCCTGTCCAAGATAACCCAAGATAACCTTCCTAACCTATCATTTTTAACCTGTAATGATTTTAAACCTTTAACCTATAATTTTTTAAATCGCGTAAATATGTCAAAAATCACGGAAGTTTGAAGCGTTTTAATTTTGGCTAGATGTACGTTGGGTAGCTTCTGTCTAAGATAACCCACGATAACCTTCCTAACCCATGATTTTTAACCTACAATAACTATAATGATTAACCTAAACTTTTTAAATTACGTAAATATGTCAAAATATGTCAATGTCCTGTCCAAGATAACCCACGATAACCTTCCTAACCTATCATTTTTAACCTATAATGATTTTTAACCGATAACCTATAATTTTTTAAATCGCGTAAATCTTTCAAAAATCACGGAAGTTCGAAGCGTTTTAATTTTGGCTAGATGTACGATGGGTATCTCCTGTCCAAGATAACCTTCTAAACCTATCATAACCTATCATTTTTTAACCTATAATAACTACAAGGGTTTATAATGGGGGGGGGATAATGATTTTTATCCTATAACCTAATTTTTTAAATCTCGTAAATATGTCAAAAATGACGGAAGATCGAAGCGTTTTAATTTTGGCTAGATGTACTTTGGGTAGCTCCTGTCCAAGATAACCCAAGATAACCTTCTTAACCTATCATAACCTATAATTTTTAACCTCCTGTAATTATTAATAATACCTATAATAATTTTTAATCTATAACCTATAATTTTTAACATCGCGTAAATCTATCAAAAATCAGGGAAGTTTGAAGCGTTTTAATTGATGTGCGTTGAGTAGCTCCCGTCCAAGATAACCCTAGATAACCTTCTTAACCTGTCATAACCTATCATTTCTAACCTTTTTGTCTTTAGTTATTTCTTTGCTTTTAGGAAAACGTCGGGTCCATGGCAAGAAACCTGAAAGCTTTAGTTACTAAACATTCGTTCAAAGAGAGATACAAGACTGCCCAATCATATTTACAGAAGCTCAAAGTTCTCGTTGAAGATGTAAGTAATTTTTAAAAAAGTTAAGTTTTAATTTTTTTTTTTTTTTTTTTTTAGCCTCAGCATGCTTTGCCTGATGTCTTTTTGTGGCTGGTAAGCAACGGAAAACGTACAGCATATCAAAGAATCCCTGCACGGGATCTTATTTATTCTCCCATAGAAGAAGAAAGCGGCCGCCACTGCTCTAAAGTCCACAGTCTATTTTTGAAAGTAAAAAAATAATTTTTATTATTTTTATTTTTAATATTTTGAGCTTCCTGGTAAAAAAGGGGTCGGCTCTGGAGGTTGGATTGTTCCAGCAAAGTTGCAGATATTTTTCTGGCTTGGATTGGTGAAGCATAAAAAGAATTTCGTTTCCGGGCTGACCCAAGGATATCAAATTTCTCATGAATTAAAAATGCTGATAGACCCTCATGCTATGCCACCATCTGTCATTCATTATCTTGAAAAATATGTGAATAATTTTATTTATTATTGATTTTTATATTAAATTTTGATTAGTCTTTCAAGTCAGAGCTTATATGTATCAAGCAAGATCATTGATTGGTTCAGACGCTTCAGGATTGTCTGATCCTTTCGCCAGAGTCATCGTCGGAGAATACTGCAAAACGACACAAGTAAAAAAATAAATCCTAACCTAACCTCAATAACCTTTATTGAAGGTTATAGATGAAACATTAAGCCCGACATGGGACGAGCTTCTCATTTTCGATGAAATCCTTGTCTACGGGACGAAAGAAGAATCAAAAAAGACCCACCGACGATAATAATCGAAATATTTGATCAAGATAAGGTGGTAAGAGTTATCTATTTTCGGAAATAAACAATTTCCGAGTTGAGTTCACTATGAAATGCCTGCTTGAATGTTTATAGATTAGTTGTAGTTGTTATGCTATAGCGGAGGATGCAAGTTAAAATTAGCTTCTTGACTACCTGCTTCGCTTTTACGTCATCCTCTTTTACCTTAAATTTTGCTCTGTTAAGACTCAAATAGACTTCATAATTCATAAATATATTCTTAAAGCTTGTAATATTCAGAAAATCCTCCTTTTTAAAAATCTGATTTTCATGATAAAAATTAGTAGGTTTGTTCCAACCGCAGTTTGAAACTCCTGGAGCGCAGAAGACTTAAGAAATCTTAAGTCATCTGACGTCAAATTTGACGTGCAAATCTTTTTGCGCATGCTCCAGGAGTTTCAAACTGCGGTAACAAGCTAATATGAATATAAAACTAGGGGCACACATCTCATCCGAAAGTATTCTCGTCCTAAAGTATTCTCGTCCTAAAAATAATAGAAAGGAAAAATATAAACTGTATTCTCGTCCAAAAGTATTCTCGTCCTAACGGGCTACGCCCCTTTTTAGGACGAGAATACTTTCGGACAAGTGGATTTCAATTTTTATGTATTATACTTTAATAAATTAGAAATCATCTCGTCCGAAAGTATTCTCGTCCTACTGTCTTCTCGTCATAAAATATGTGTAACATAAAATATTACTTAAAATTAAATTAAATATATTCTCATCCGAAAGTATTTCTCCTACCGTCCTAAAACTAAGTACAAAAATTGCTGCGTCGGAGAAATGAAGCAGCGTTCCACCCCACAAGTTTTAGACTCCTTTTTCGCCTCCTCATCATCCATCCCAGGGCCGCCTACAGGGTGAGCAAATCCTCGCGAGAGGAAAAAATTAACCCCCTTGTGTCACAAAACGAGCTGATCCTCGATAAACAAACAAACCGACCGTGACTTGCGGGGGTGGAACGCTGCCGCATTTCTCCGACGCAGCAATTTTTGTACGTTAGTTTTAGGACGAGAAGACAGTAGGACGAGAATATTTTCGGACGAGTTGATTTCTATTTTATTAAAGTATAATATTTAAAAATTAGTATAAAAATTGAAATCCACTTGTCCGAAAGTAATCTCGTCCTACTGTCTTCTCGTCCTAAAAAGGGGCGTAGCTCATACTGAAAAGGGGAGTAGCCCGTTAGGACGAGAATACTTTCGGACGAGAAAACAGTTTATATTTTTTCTTTTTCTATTATTTTTTAGGACGAGAATACTTTCGGATGAGATGTAGGCACTCTAAAACTAGGTTTACCTTTATGAATTGTTGTTTATATTTATGAATATGCTCAACTCTGGAGTCAATTTCTAGTTTTCATAGTTGGTAGTCATGAAAAATCATTAGATTCTCATAGTGAGCTTCATTCATTTATCATCAAAAGTATATTTTTATAAAAATTGAATATAAAATAAAATTTAGGGAAAGTCGGAGTTTATTGGGCGAGCGATAGCTAAACCGCATGTCAAACTTTCTGAAGAAGAATATGCGAAACCGAATTTTCCTCCAAGTCTTGAATGGTTCGAAATTCACAGAGGTCATGAAAGAGCTGGAGAACTTCTGGCGACTTTTGAAATGCTTCAGGTATTTTCTGATATTTTTAATTAATTAAAATTAATTAATTAAAAAAATTTCAGTTGGTACAAAACGTGAGCCTTCCTGATTTACCTCATCCTAAACAAACGATGGATATAACACAAGATGTTGGGCCTATTCTTCCTGTACCAAGGGGTATAAGGCCAACATTGGCTAATTATCGGTTTGTATTTTATATTAGCTTTGTTTGAAACTTCTTAAGCATGCGCAGAAGGATTTTCACGTCTAATTTGACGTCAGAAGACTTAAGATTGGAAAAACGACTTTAACGTCTTTGAAAACCTTCTACGCATGCTCCAGGAGTTTCAATCTAGGAACAAAGCTATTGAATGTATTATGTATATTTCATTTTTTTTTTAGCTTGGAAGTGTTATTTTGGGGTCTTCGAGATCTGAAAAGGGTACACTTGTTGACGGTGGATAAACCTCGTGTGGATATCGAATGCGCTGGGCATATTCTTCATTCGTCTGTAATTCATAATGCGAAGAAGAATCCAAATTTTTCGACTCCAGTGAAGTATTTGGAGATAGAACTTCCGGAGCAGGAACTTTATCAGCCGCCTTTGACTATAAGGACGGTGGATTGTAGGAGTTTTGGACGTTTTACTCTGGTCGGTACTCATATGATTAATTCTGTGCATAAATACACTTACGTGCCTCAAACTAAAAAACAACGTGAAACTGAAGAAAGAAGACTTGCTCAACAACAGCTATATCAAGGTATATTTTTTCTAAGTCGAAAGCCTGCATTTCAAACAAAAGATTTAAAGAAACATTTACTTATCAAAAATGTTTGTCTTCATTACCTGGAGGCCTCAGGAACCGTTTGAAACCGGTTTGAAACTCCTGGAGCATGCGCAGAAGGATTTGCACGTCAAATTAGAAGTCGTTCAAGTCGTTTGTCCGTCAAATTTGAAGTCATCTGACGTCAAATTCGACGTGCAAATCGTTCTGCGCATGCTCCTGGAGTTTCAAACCGGTTTCAAACTGCGGTTGGAACAAAGCTAACATTTTTTCAAGGATATCGCGAATCTTCTAAATGTCACCTAATATCAAAAATGTTTGTCTTCATTACCTGCAGGCCTCAGGAATGACAAGATAATTGCTTTGTTCCAACCGGAGTTTGAAACTCCTGGAGCATGCGCTGAAGGATTTGGACATCAACTTAGACGTCGTTCAAATAGTTTGTCCCTCAAATCTAAAGTCATCTTACGTCAACTAGACGTGCGAATCCTTCAGCGCATGCTCCAGAAGGATTTGGACGTCAAATTAGACGTCGTTCAAATCTTTTGTCCGTCAAATCTGAAGTCATCTGACCTCTTTGACGTCCAAATCCTTCTGCGCATGCTCCAGGAGTTTCAAACCGGTTTCATACTACAGTTGGAACAAAGCTAATATTTTTTCAAGGAAATCGTAACTCTTCTAAATGTCACCTAAATATCAAAAGTGTTTGTCTTCATTACCTGCAGGCCTCAGAAATGAGAACATAATTGCTTAGTTCCAACCGGAGTTTGAAACTCCTAGAGCATGCGCAGAAGGATTTGGACATCAACTTAGACGTCGTTCAAATAGTTTCTCCGTCAAATCTGAAGTCATCTGACAAATTTCAAATGTGAAGTGCAAATCCTTCTGCGCATGCTCCAGGAGTTTCAAACTCCGGTTGGAACAAAGCTAATACCTATTTATTCAAGGACATCACGAATCATCAAAATATCACCTAAATATCAAAAATGTTTGTCTTCATTACCTACAGGCTCCAGGAATGAGGAGATAATTGCTTTGTTCCAACCTTAGTTTGAAACCGGTTTGAAACTCCTGGAGCATGCTCCAAAAGGATTTGGACGTCAAATTAGGCGTCGTTCAAATCGTTTGTCCGTCAAATCTGAAATAATCTGACGTCGAATTTGACGTGCAAATCCTTCTGCGCATGCTCCAGGAGTTTCAAACCGGTTTCAAACTTGAGTTGGAACAAAGCTAATATTTTTTCAAGTATATCGCGAAAAAATCTAAAGTCATCATTTACCTTCTTCTTTGGCGATTTTTGTCGGTTAATCGTGGTGTTTATATTTTATCTATAAAGAAATAACCTTCCTCCCCCTGAATTTTGGGGCATTTCCTAATTAAATCGTATAGGAGGAAATTCTAGCCAATCAAATTCTTAGCTTTCCTAACCTTTCTTCTGTAACCTCTTGTAATGTTACAGCTCAGGAAGATCTGGATCATGAAATGAAACCATCTTCACCTATAATGAACGGATCGATATACGCCAAAGAAAATGAGCCATTATTACCTCGAGATACAACTATTCTTATATCTTATGTAATATTGAGAAAAAAATGGTGTTTTTAATAAATTTTTATTTAGGGAACGCAAAGCACTATAAAAAAAGAAGAAAAAACTGAAATAAACAAAAGAAGAAAACGAAGTAGTGTCATGATAAATAATGAGGAGGATCAAGAAAGTCGTGATTGGTGGACGAAATATTTTGCGAGTATCGAGGCTTTGATTCAGGAAGGAAAAGATGCGCGAAAGGATCTTCAGATGCAGTTCAACGGCGGCATTCCTCAGGGAGAAGCCCCAGAGAAAAAGTCGGGAAAATCGGCTCCAGACTTGCTTCTAAATTGAGTCCTAAATCGACACGTCCGCGAGAACTGAATACGTCGAAACTTAAAATTTTTACAAGCGAGCTAGAAAGTCAGCCTGAGTTCGAAGGCTTCAACGAATGGCTCAGCAGCTTCGAGCTTTACCGCGGTAAAAAAACAGGAGACGAAAGTGAAGATGAGAGCAGAATTGTCGGAATTTTCAAGGTAAAGGTTTGAGACTATAGTGGTTTGCAACTCCTGGAGCATGCGCAGAAGGACCTCAAATGTATGTAAACGTTCGTTTACTTTTTCTTTTATTTCTTGTCCCCTTTGAGAGTTCTATCTTTGGTTTGTTCAGGTTAGAGGGTGGCAAAATAAAAAGAGAATAAAAATTTAACATTTATTACTGGTTCTTTTATGTACAAAATAATTTGGGTACCTTGGATTTTCTTCGGTAAAAATGAGACGGTCTGGACTCAAGATCGTAGGCTCCGTGATAGATGGTCGTAGTTGAGGACGTCTGGCCGATTCTTCTGATCGTTTTGCCGATCAATCGTCAATCGCCTTTTGCCGACCAATCGTCAATCGTCTTTTGCCGACGGTTTTAATCGTCAATCGCCTTTGCCGATTCCTTTGCAGACTGGATGTAATCGTCAATCGTCTTTGCCGATGGTTCTAATCGTCAATCGTCTTTGTCGATTCCTTTGCCGACTCCTTGCCGACTACTCTGTTACCAAGAGACGACTCGTCACTAACAGCCGACTGCCGACACTTCCCGCAGGTAGAGTCTACGATAATCGCCTTTGCCGATCTCTCCCGTAAAAACACAACTTACTCACAAAACCTTTTGACTCACTATTACAACTCGGACTTAACTGACTGCCTGCTTCTTTATTCGACGTTTCTCGGGTTATATACCTTCGGCTTCCCCGGGAGGGGTTCCCTATCTACCCTCTTTTCGGCAGCTCCCGTCGGGTGGCGCATTCTCTCCGCAGTATTCCTTATTAATGGTTTCCCTTTGTCCTACGCTTGACAGGTGGCGCTTTATGTTGATAGGTTTTTTTACCGTTTACATGTGACGTCAGATGACTTCGGACATACGGCCAATGTGACGTCCAAATCCTTCTGCGCATGCTCCAGGAGTTTCAAACCAGTTTTAAGCAATAAACTTAACTTTTTTATTAGGGTGCAATTAAAATATACAGATGGCCTCTTCCAAAAGACACAGTGGACCATACAGTTATGGGTTTTGACCCTCAGTTTGGATTTTTTCAAGGCCTCCCTTCAAACGAGCCCATTCATGTTTTAGTCCGCGTTTATATCGTCAAAGCGACAGATTTACACCCGATGGATTTAAACGGAAAAGCCGACCCCTACATAGTACTTCAATTAGGCACAAAGAGAATCGCAGATAAAGAAAATTACATATCAAAACAGCTAAACCCAGTTTTTGGAAAGTAAGGTTTTTTTAGAAAAAATATCCGAAAAGTTTTGTTTTTAAGGTGTTTCGAGATTGAAGCGACTTTTCCTCAAGATTCTATGTTGACAGTTCAAGTCCTAGATTGGGATTTGGTCGGCGCCGATGATTTGATTGGAGAAACAAAGATTGACCTTGAAAATCGTTTTTATAGCCGCCACAGAGCAACCTGTGGAATAACCTCATCATATGACATGTACAAAACATCAAAGATATCCCCTCCATTAATTTTATTTTTCAGCGGAGGTTATAATCAATGGAGGGACCCAATGAAGCCCACCCAAATTCTAGCTCGATTATGCAAAGATGGAAAAATCGACCCACCAGTTTATTTAGCGGATAGAGTCAAAATTGGAGGGAAAACGTTCTGTCTTCAATCTGATCCTGAAATGGCGATGGCAGGAATTCGAGGTTATAATAAGGTTACAATGACGTAAGTTAATATTTATTTTTAGGAAGCGAAGAAGAAATGGCGCTTGGTGTATTACATAATTGGCATCAAGTACCCAGAATTGGATGCCATTTAGTACCTGAACATGTTGAAACAAGACCGCTTTACAATCCTGACAAACCTGGAATTGAACAGGTTAGTTTATCTTCTAAACTCGGCATGCAAGATAACCTAGAGGAATATGACAACATGCCGTAACCTCTCATAATTTCTTTTTTCTCTTTGATCAGAAATTATGACGTTTTTATGCTTTTTTACAGGGAAAACTTGAAATGTGGGTAGACATGTTTCCGATGGATATGCCCGCGCCAGGTCCTCCTCTGGATATATCACCGAGGAAGCCGAAATCGTATGAAATTCGTGTCATAATTTGGAACACGGATGAAGTCGTTTTAGAAGATGATGCATTCTTCACTGGCGAAAAAATGTCCGACATTTACGTCAAAGGGTACGTCTCTTCTTTTGGATGAAATATAAGTTTTGTCTTTTTAGTTGGGTCAAAGGACAAGAAGACTGCCAATGTACGGACATCCATTATCGTTCGTTGACTGGAGAAGGAAATTTTAATTGGAGATTCGTTTTCCCTTTTCAATATTTGGTCGCCGAACAGAAAATAGTCATTTCCAAAAAGGAATCTCTTTTTAGCTGGGATGAGACGGAGAGTAAAATACCGGCCAGACTTGAGCTTCAAGTTTGGGATGCAGATCATTTCTCAGCTGACGATTTTCTAGGTAAATTTTGGAATAACTTTCGTCATTGAGCCAGGACAGCCATTATTCTGTAAAGAAAATCCGGTTGGCAGCCATTATTCGGTACTAGTTGTAGGAAAAATCCGTTAGGGGAGAGGCAGCCATTCTCCTGTAGCACTTTAATGTAGAGAAAATCCGTTCGGCAGCCATTATACGGTACTAGTTGTAGAAAAAATCCGTTAGGGGAGCATGGGTCTCAATTTATTATTTTGATTTTTGTGCATCTTTCTTTTTACAAGGAAGGAATTAGTTGTATCAATAAATTGAGCCAATCAGGAAAGCCATTATTCTGTTGAGAAAATCCGTTTGGCAGCCATTATCCGGTACTAGTTGTAGGAAAAATCCGTTAGGGGAGAGGCAGCCATATTGCAGTTTAGTGTAGAAAAAATCCGTTAGGGGAGCATAGATCCCTATTTAATTTTTGTGCTTCTTTCTCTTTGTAAGGAAGGAATAAGTTGCATCAATAAATTGAGCCAATCAGGAAAGCCATTATTCTGTAGAGAAAATCCATTTGGCAGCCATTATCCGGTACTAGTTGTAGGAAAAATCCGTTAGGGGAGAGGCAGCCATATTGCAGTTTAGTGTAGAGAAAATCCATTAGGGGAGCATAGATCTCCATTTATTTTTGTGCTTCTTTCTCTTTGTAAGGAAGGAATAAGTTGCATCAATAAATTGAGCCAATCAGGAAAGCCATTATTCTGTAGAGAAAATCCATTTGGCAGCCATTATCCGGTACTAGTTGTAGGAAAAATCCGTTAGGGGAGAGGCAGCCATTCTCCTGTAGCACTTTAATGTAGAGAAAATCCGTTCGGCAGCCATTATCCGGTAGTAGTTGTAGGAAAAATCCGTTAGGAGAGAGGCAGCCATATTGCAGTTTAGTGTAGAGAAAATCCGTTAGGGGAGCATAGACCCCCATTTATTTTTGTAAGGAAGGAATGAATTGCATCAATAAATTAAGCCAATCAGGACAGCCATTTCTGTGGAGAAAATCCGTCTGGCAGCCATTATGCGGTACTAGTTGTAGGAAAAATCCGGTTTGAAACTGGTTTGAAACTCCTGGAGCATGCGCAGAAGGATTTTCACGTAAAATTTGACGTCAGATGACTTCAGATTTGTCGGACAAACGATTTGAACGACGTCAAATCCTTCAGCGCATGCTCCAGGAGTTTCAAACTGCGGTTGAAACAAAACTAATTTTTGCTCGTTTTTTACTCTTTATAGGAGCCATCACTTTGGACTTAAACACTTTCCCTCGAGGTGCAAAATCGGCGAAATTATGTACTTTGGACATGCTTAAAACCGACGGTTCCGTCCCGATGGTGAACATCTTCAAAGCAAAACGTGTCAAAGGATGGTGGCCATTTTACGTCAAAAAAGAAAACGACGAAATGGAACTAACTGTAAACATAATACATCATCTTTCTTTTTTATTTTTGTACTTTTAGGGAAAAGTTGAAGCAGAAATACATCTTTTGACGCAGGAAGAAGCCGAAAAAAATCCAGCTGGACTGGGCAGGAATGAACCTGATCCTTTAGACAAACCCAAGTAACAAACTAACCTCTTTTTTTTTTTTCGCTTTCTAACCTATTTATTTCAGCCGACCAGACGCATCATTTATGTGGTTCTTAAACCCATTGAAATCCATCAGATACATCGTCTGGCACAACTACAAATGGAAAATACTTAAATTCTTAATCGTACTTTCAGTAATTTTTCTATTCTTTTTATTTTTTTACGCAATACCTGGCTATACAGTCAAGAAGATCCTGGGTGCCTAAAAATCTTAAAATGGCCTTTCTATTTTTTAAATATTTCTTTACATTCTCGGTGTCGTGCTTCTGGGGGTGATATCTATATAAATATTACATAAATTATTTATTATATAAAAAGGTTTAGACCGAAAAATGTACAAAAATGCTTTTTAAAAACTTATCAGTATTTTTTCTGCTTATTATTGTGATAAATTAGTAAATGTTAAAAATATATAAATGTGCTTAATTTTTTTAAAAAACAAGCCTTTATAACTGTGAATACAAAATTATATTTAAAAAAAGGCTTTACGTTGCCTAAAACAATTTTAGTTCTATAATTTACAGAGTTAAAAAAGGGCGTTAAAATATGCTGAAATTTTAGTTTTACAGCCTACGAATTGATGGGAAGAGTGTCAAAAAGCAAGTTTTAACTACAAATTTAAGTTTTTGATAAGACTCCAGACTTCACTTCGCTTTGTTCCAACTGTTTGAAACTGATTTAAAACTCCTTGAGCATGCGCAGAAGGATCTGCAGGTCAGATGACTTCAGATATCAGAAAATCGATTTGATGTCAAATATGACGTCCATTCTGCGCATGCTCCAGGAGTTTCAAACTTCGTTCGGGACAAAGCTAATTCTGATAAAAACCTCTTTTTGGCACCTTTTCCTTCAAACAGCTTAAAATGGAAGAATTTTCTGAATTAATTTAACTTTTTTAGGCTCTTTTCTGCCTTTTTATTTTCCTTATTTTGAGTAGATTCGCTTGAAATGCACTGTAAACTTTTTTTTAGCTACCTCATTTTTTCTAGTATTTTTAGAGAGGGGGGAAAAGCCCATTTTATGTGCCAAAAAGTCCAAAAACTGTGGGAACACCATCTTTTCTGCTTGTAAATTAATATAAATAATGTTACGTTTGTGTGTTTTCTCTTCCGAGTTTTTTCTCAAATGCGTTCGCCAACGCAGAAGCAGCAGAGGAGATGGTTTTTTCAAAAAGGAAGTTAGCGATCGAATTTTTGATTTCGACTTTTTCCTTTTCGCAGTTTCTCCAAAGCTCTTCTTCTTCGTAGATTTCATTTTTGATTATGACGTCGACGACATCTCGTCTTTTTTTCGTCCATTTCGTCGTATTCCGCTCACGTATCTTCTTCTGGTCGTAGCCGAAAATGATTTTCGCCTCGTCTTCCATCTTTTTCAAGAAATCTTCTTTTCTAGAAAGAAATTTTATTCAGCTGGCTGCTATAGAGTTCACAGATTTGGGCCTACTCATATTTTAATACGTATCCGTCCTTGCTTAGCTTTTAGCTTTGAGTATATAAAGCACCTTTAAGTAAATATAAGTTACTTTATACACTCAAAGCTTTTAGGTAGTAGGTAGAATGTAGGTTAGAATGGTTAGGTTAGAAGACGTAGGTTAGATTGGAAAGTGGTTTATTTTTTAGAAATCGAATTAATTTGTACTTTGTCATTATCTCGCTAGGAGCGGTCGAGTTATGCAGGTTGTCCAACACATGGCACACTGGGAGCAGTGTGCCATGTGTTGGACAACCTGTATATTTTGGGCTGTAAAGGCGCCTTATGGCGACACAATTTGTGTTTTGTTTTCTCCTATAAAATAATCCATTTCCCAACAAAAGTCGTATTTAAGAATATAAATAGGCCCAACTTTCCCCACTTACCGGACATGACAAATTTTTTTATTTTTTAGCTTTGTGTAGATTTCTTTACAAAGGTCGAACATGAAATGGCGATATGAGGAGTCCATTTCTTCGAGATAGAAATCGGGAATTGAGAAATTTTCACCCTCAACGTCTAAATCCCAAATGATTTCACCTCCTCTTTTCATTCTCGAAAGGACTTCTTCTTTGCTCGGAGGGACGAATTTCGGCGGCGAATACGGCGGCGGCGGCTTATTCGGTATTAGACGGAAATAGTACTGCACTTCCTGCGACTCGAGTTTTTCAATCTTAAATTAAAAATTAAAAATTCGAGAAATTTTCATATTTTATTTTTACCTCCTCCTCGATTTTAAGCCGCTGCAGTCGTAACCGTTCAGCTTCACTAACCGTTTGCAGCTTGACGGATTTTTAATTCCAATATCCTTCATTATCTAATTCTAAATTTTATCTTATTCAAAATTTTCAATTTAAACATAAAATGAACTAATGAAAACTCCCGTTTGGAGGATTATTCCAAACTAGATCGGAAACTTGGCATCTGCTCAAAAAAAGCGTTCTAAATACGTCGCAGTGAGAACGCCCCGAGAGGGATTAAATAAACAAACATTTGAAAATCGTAACATTACATCCCTAGGGTGGAAAATCACCTGTATATTAAATTTAATATAAAAATGGCGTCAAAAAGTTTTTACCAAATATCCTGAAAACTATGAGCTTTAGTTTAGCACAAAAAATAGCTTTGTTCCAACTGCGGTTTGAAACTCCAGGAGCATGTGCAGAAGGATTTGGACGTCAAAATTGACGTCGTTTGAATCGTCAAATTTGACGTCCAAAACCTTCTGCGCTTGCTCCAATAGTTTGAAACTGGTTTGAACCTCCAGGAGAATGAGCAGAAGGATTCGCACGTCAAATTTGACGTCAGATGACTTCAGATTTGACGGACTAACGACTCGAATGATGTCGAATTGGACGTCCAAATCCTTCTGCGCATGCTCCAGGAGTTTCAAACTGCGGTTGGAACAAAGCTGTAATCTCCCTTATTGTAACGAAAAGTGATCAAAGCCTTGATCATTTTCGAAGATACGAGCAGTTAAAAAAGTTTTCATACATTTTTGGATATATCATCAAATAACACGAAAACAGATGGACCTAGCGAGACTATGCACAATATTATTTTACATGTGAATTAACCTTAACATAACAACGCGCATAGCCAAATCTAAAACATGAATTTTTGAAAAATCGCGAGAACTAAATACACTTGAAAGCTTGCGCATGCGCGTAGCCCTTGTGATAACGATAAGGCTGATAAGTGATAATGTTGATAACAAGTTGTATATTTTATTCTGTCTAATATGTTTTCTAAGTTAGTTTTTCGAAAATTTCCTCCTATAGAACGTCTACGCAAATTCGGTCTTGCGACGAAGGCGAATAAAAAGTATTTTTTTAAGCAATCATTTTTTATTAAGCACAGAGTTGTAAAAAAGAGACCTGAATTTTTTAAATTTTTTAGATCTGACTGGGAGAGTGTGGTAGGCCTGGAAATTCATGCTCAGATTAACACAGATTCCAAATTATTTTCAAATGCTTCCACATCTTTCGCTTCACCTGTAAACGCCAATGTCGCTTTTTTCGATGCCGCCATTCCTGGAACTCTTCCTGTTTGTTTCATTTTTAAAAAATCCATTAAACTCATCTTTTTTTCAGATTTTGAATAAAAATTGTGTGGAACTTGGAGTTTTGACTGCTCTGGCTTTATCGTGCCGAGTGAACGAGACGTCGTTTTTCGATAGAAAACATTATTTTTATGCCGATCTGCCTGTAATATAACGTAAAAAAAAAAGATTTTATCAAAAATTACTGTTTTTAGTCAGGTTATCAAATAACTCAGCAAAGAAGGCCGATTGCTGTTGAAGGGAAGGTTCATTTTCATGTTTTTACACCTGGAATACATAAGAATCCGTATGAAAAGACATCCAGAATAAAACAGATTCAATTGGAGCAAGACAGCGGAAAGTCGCTTCATGACGACGAATTAAATCGCTCATTGATTGATCTGAACCGAGCGGGCGTTCCGCTCATGGAGCTAGTTTTCGAGCCGGATTTAAAAGATGGAGAAGAAGCGGCTGCGTTAGTTAAAGAACTCGTTCTTATTTTAAGACGGATCAATACATGCTCGTGTAAAATGGAAGGTAGTTTATAATCAAAAAAGAGTTTTGGCAAAAATGTCTGTTTTTAGTGTTCATTTTAGAAGAAAATGTCGTTTTTTGGTCAAATTATACAATTTATTTTTAGAGGGAGCTTTACGAGTGGATGCGAACGTTTCTGTGAATAAAATTGGACAAAATTTAGGGACGAGGACCGAAATCAAGAATATTTCGAGTGTGCGAGCTGTGGCGAAAGCGATCGATTATGAAATCGAAAGGCAAATTTCAATTTTGGAAAAAGGAAACGAAATTTTGAACGAAACTCGTTCTTGGGACGCCATTGGCTCAAAAACCGTTCCCATGCGTGACAAGGAAGTCAAACAGGTTTTTTCATGCCAAAAATCGAAAAATTTAATTTCTTCAATAGGATTATAGGTTTATGCCCGAACCGAATCTTCCTCCTTTGCGTCTCAATATGAAAGAAGAAGATATGAAAGGAAAAGTGAATGTTCATAAATTGAAAAAATCTTTACCAGAACTTCCGGAAGAAACTAGAAACAAATTAAAAAAAAAATATGGACTTTCAAGAGAGATGATAATGCATCTGGTCGTGAGTATTTTCTCAAAGATTCCATTAATTTCTCTTACTCCATTAATTTGAGACTAAAGTTTGAAGAGCTTCCAATGAAAACTTCCTTAAAGAGTAATAAAAATATAGAAGGGGGAAGTATAAAGGAGAGGAAGTATAATGGAGGAGGAAGTATAAATGTATAAATGAGGGGAAGTATAAGGGAGGGGGAATTACAAAGGAGGAGAGTTTGAGGAGCTTCCAACGAAAACTTCCTTAAATAGTAGTAAAAATATAAAAGGGGGAAGTATGAAGGATAGGAAGTACAATGGAGGAGGAAGTATATCAGAGTGGGAAGTATAATGGAGGGGGGGATTACAAAGGAGGGGAGTTCGAAGAGCTTCCAACGAAAACTTCCTTAACACGTTCCGTGCAGAGCCAGATTTGCCGTTCCACCCCACAGTGCAGACGCTCTTTCGGGCGGGAACTCAACCTTCCACATAATATTAAATCTAGATGACGTCACACCACCAAACTCGGTTTGGCTTGCAGGGAATGAAAGGTCTAGGTCTAAGGAAGTAGGGTAAGAAAAAAAAAGTGGGGAACAACCCCAACAAAGGGCTGAAACTACGTAATAACTTGCGTCACGTGAAACCGGGGTTGTCCTTACGTAAGGACAAACCGCCCCGCTGGGAAACCCTCCATGTCCTTACGTAAGGACAAGCCGCAGGAAGGTGTTAAAGAGTAGTAAAAATATAGAAGGGGGAATTATAAAGGAGAGGAAGTACAATGGAGGAGGAAGTATATCAGAGTGGGAAGTATAAGGGAGGGGGGAATTACTAAGGAGGGGAAGTATAATGGGGGATTTTTTTAATTTAAGTTTTTGTATTTTTCAAAAAATGTTCAAAGTTTAATTTACAAAAGAATTATACAATTAAACCATAATTAAACAAAGTTTAATTTAGTTTAATTTACAAAACAACATTACAAAGTTTTAACATTAGTTTAATTTACAGAACGAAGATATTCTTCTTGAACTTTTCTTCTCAATAAAGAACGGTGACGATAACCGTGATGGCAAGCTGATCGCCAAAGTAATTACAATCGAACTTTTAAGTTTTGTGAACAAAGAAATTTTATCTCTTCACGAAAGAAGGTAGTATTCCATTATTAAGTATTGATTATGAAAAAGAGCTAGTTTTTAACCATTAGGAAGAAGGCCTCTTGCTCATTGGTTAAAGCTAGCTCCCTATTTTAACCAATGAGCAAGAGGCCTTCTTCCTATTGGTTAATCTCTACTCTTATACTTGTTGGCTTTTGTCACTAGGGGCAGTAGGGTTGTACTGGACCCAGGCGGGGGCTCTCGCCGTATTGCCCTATCGCTCTTTACAGAGCCAACTCCAGAAGCCTTACTTATAATTTTATTTTCTTTTAGTAAATTACTCTCTCTTGAACTTGGAGACGTAATTGACCTTCTACAATCGGGCGACATTAATTTAAATACGTCCAGAATGGTCATTGAAGATAAAATCCGAGGAAACCCAGAAAATCCAAAAACGGTACAATTTAATAAATAAATAAATAAAAATTATTTTTAAAATTTTGTTAGATTGTCAAGAAAAACGATTGGTTTCAAATAAACGATGATGCGATTTTAAGGACGATCTGTGGGAATGCGTTGGAAAAAAATCCGGATGCGGTTAAAAAATATAAAAAAGGAAAAATAAAAGTTTTCCCAGCGTTTTTAGGTTATGTCGTCAAAGAGACGAACAATCGTGCCAACATGGCCAAAGTAGCTTCTATTTTAAAAGAAATGCTGGAATCCAAATAAACATTTTATCATTAATTTTTTGCTGTTTTCCCCTAAAAAATTAAGGTATTTTAAAACGTACCTTGAAACTCACGTTAAACAAAAGGATACCTGGAACACCCTTTGCGGACAAAGAAACTCTGAGCACTGCCTTCTAAATAGCTGTTGTAGGTGACAAATCGATGACCTTTAAGGTTATACCTTGAAGGTTTAGTGTATACCATCGATGTATACGTATATGTTTAGTCGATACATCGATGGTGTATACATCATTGAGGTGACATTAAAAAAACGCTAATTAATTACTTATAATTAAATACTGTAACCGGAATTTCTATTTATTTATTTTTTATTTTTCCTTTAAGAAAAATGAATTCCGCCCACTCGGGCACGGGTTCTTGCGCTCTTTATTACTTTGCAGGTTGGTAAGCGTGGCGTCTCTTCGGGGTTTTTATACTTCTAGCGCACCCGTGGTACATCTGGATTGTGCTGTTGAGGGCTTAACGAAATAAAAGATTTTAAAAATATTTGCATTTATTGTTTTCCTTAAATTTACAAACAAAATAATAGGAGTTATCGCGATTTAAGTGCGAATGTCTTCTCTTTACTTCGATTTTTCGTCCGATTTGCCGGGTGAGGTCTTCTAGGTGTCGTCCGAGGGTCTGTCGGCGATTTTCCGAGTAGCTTGTCGAGAGGTTCTGGAGTCGGAAATCTTCCGATGCTTCTTCGATTTTTCGTCTTCGCCGAGTGATGTCTTCTAGGTGTCGCCCAAGGGTCTGTCGGCGATTTTCCGAGTGGCTTTATCGAGAGGTTCTGGAGTCGGAAATCTTCCGATGCTTCTTCGGTTTTTCGTCTTCGCCGAGTGATGTCTTCTAGGTGTCGCCCGAGGGTCTGTCGGCGATTTTCCGAGTAGCTTTGTCGAGAGGTTCTGGGATTTCTGACTGGGACGTGTCCGAGTGCTGACTGACTGCAATTATATAATTATATTTGGGCTTCGACAATGACGAAGACAGTCAAGACATGGACGAAGAGGTCGACCCAGAAGGTAAACCCTGTAGAATCAATGAAGATCTTTAAACCCAAGTTAAAAAAAAAAAAAAAAGAGAAAAAAAAATGGCCAGTCTTAAGTTACCGCCGTTTCCACACTACAAAACCCAAATTTTTTCCTCCCGCAACAAAAACAATCGCTTTTTATTTCATTTTTATTTTTTAATATTATAATCTTTTTATTTTAATGCTTATTTTAATTTGTTGATAGCCATAAGGACATTATTATAAAAGAATATTTTACTGAGGCAATTAGTTTGTCATTTTTATGTGCCGGATGTAAATATTTTATGTGGTATTTATTTGTTTGTACATATTTATTTTGTAAATAAAATTCATTTAAAAATTCTTGTCTATTTACATATTAATTATTCTATTCATTTTTTCTCTAGGACGCACCGTTTTCAAGATAAATTTATTTTTTAAAAAAAAATTATTTTCCGAAAATGGTGCATCCTAGAAAAAAATAATTAAGTACAAATTTATAGAGAATTAAATTTCCAACAGATTTTATTTAGTGCATTTTTTCAAAATTTTAAACATTTTAGGCGTTAAAGTCCATCAAAAGTTGACCTTCTCCGTGTAAGAAGGTTATTGAAGTATAACCATTAAGAAGGTTAATTTTGAAAGGCTAGTGTTTGGGCCGCAGGTAAATTTAGTTAAATTCAATTAATTAAGATGGTACCATTGTTTTTCCCCTCCACCTTTTTATTCCGTTTTAAAGAGACAGTTGGATTCTTCGGGAAAAAATAAGTGGAATTAAAAAAAAAACGAGTCTCCTAGGTCAATTTTAACGGATTTTAGCGCAAAAAACGCTAAATTTTGACATTTTTTAAAAGTTGTCCAAAATTGTCATATGAGTACTCAAATCTACTTGAAATTTTGCGTAGATTACGAATCTGAAATAAAAAATAGGGGTTCTCATTTGAAATAACGAAGTTATGTTGTGTCTGGGACACCCTGTATATCCAGGCGGATTTTAAACTACACCATCAAATTCTTTGATTTAAATTAAGGGGGGTTTACGTTTAACTTTTTTTCGTAAAACCACTTTTTAACGCTCTCCCAGACGCTTGCCATGTGTTTCCGGACACCCTGTATACTAAAGGTTTAGTATACGCATCAATGGGCAACACATGGATAATTGATAACATCCGATACATACTATACATCGCGCTGCCGATATATCGGAAGAAAGGCTATATCGAGTCAACCCTACGCATAAGCCACGGAGACGACTCACTTCCCCGTGTTCTTACTGCTTTCCGGCGCTTTTATAGGAAGCATTCCACCACCATGGTCCTCCCCCACGAGTCGGCGGGGAAGGGGGTCCCGCAGCAGGGGGGGCATCCAAGGAGTCCAGCCGTCCGTCATAGAGGAGTGGTGGTCCGGTTTCCTGTGACGTTATTCCTACGTCAAGGTCAAGGAGAGTTTCAAGGAATACTCGCCAAAGTCACTCTCACCTTATTAACAGGGGGGGGGGGGGATTTCACCAAAGAATACTTATATTAAATAAAATTTATTTAATTTTGTTTCCACCTTTAATGATGAGGACGTTTTAAATAAAATGTAAGTTCCATTGTACATTTTAATTATAATGAAAACACAATCAAAAACTTAAAATGAGGTAACATAATCAACATCCCAAGCAGTTAAATTATAAGATAATAAAATGGAAAAAGAAATAAAATGGACAAAATAAGATAATGGAAGGCACTTATAAATAACATCACATTCAATAACCATTCAATCTTTTCACTCAACCAAAGAAAAAAAAAGAAAAAAAAAGCAACTTTTAGACTAGTAAAAAAAAAAAAAATGAAAAACTATTTTCGAAAACTAAAAAAAGAGCCCATTTTGTTGATTAAAAAAAAGTTCCTTAATAAATAGTCAACAGTTTGGTTCCGGGTATAAAAAAAAGAAAATGTGATGACTATTTTTAAAAATTCAGGACAAAAAAGAAAAGGGACTTCTGTACAATCATAGCCTAAAATTTATATACATAAAATATTTTCTTTTTTTGTTTTTTAAAAATAAGGAACAGTTTTTGAGTTATTTTGAATTTATTTTTCTGTTACTTTTGAGCAGAGAACTAAAATGAAATTACCGCCCTAAAGGCTTCCCGCCGAAATTGAATGTTGTCGGTATCGTTTGGTTGACAAAATTGTAACCTGGAAATAAAATATTCATATTTGGAAATGTTTTATTTTTTTAGATTCAAATGAAATTACCGCCGCTTTGTTCGATTTTTCGGCTTTCGGCGGCCGCTTTTCGTTGGTCGGCTAAAAGAAGGACTTCTGATAACGAATTCATTTGTTCTGGGTTTAATTGGGAGGTCAATGCATTATACCAGACAGGATCGCTTGCTTGAAGAGCTGAAAATAATAAAAAATAAATTATTTACTTTTGAAGTCCAGTTTAGTCAAAGTACTAGTTTGAAGAGCTTCCAACCAAACCTTCCTTAAAGAGAAGGATAAATATAGGAGGGGGAAGTATTTAGGAGGGGAAGTATAACGGAGGGGGAAGTATAAAGGAGGGGGAATTATAAGGGAATGGAAAGGAATGGAAAGTTCAAGGATGAGGAAGGTCAAAGGAGGGGAAGAATAATTTCAAGCATTCGGACAAATTTCCCTTTTTTTAAAGAAAAATTTTTAAATTTTTTTCAGGAATGTTTAAATTTTTTTTGAAAATTTTTCCTTTTGGGGTAGATTTTATTTATTTATTTATTTTTTATTTTTTGTAAAATTTGTAGTTTTTTTTTACAAATTTTTATTTTATTTTTTTCAAAATTTTCCAAGTTTTTTTATTAATTTTTTTGGGAAAAATTTTCAAGTTATTTTTTCAATTTTTAGTCAAACAATTTTCGAAATTTTTTTGTGATTTTTTTTTAATAAGCAGTTTTCTTTATTTCTTTTTTCGAATCCCCCCCCCCCCCTAAAAATTTGTCTAGGTAGAAATAATGGGCTTTCTGCCCAAGAGATGCCTCTCTCGCAAAGGGTGAAAGTATCAAATTTCTCCCTACTAAAAAAACGAAAACAGAAAATTTTTTTTTACACCAAAAATTTGTATAAAAGATAAGGAGTATTTGGTGAAGATCGGACCAGCGGCCGTAGCGCCAAATTTAAAATTTCTAACGTCCGCCATTTTTTCGGCAAAATCGCAGACGATAATATCGTGTTCAACCATTCAGGAAGGTTGTGTGAAAAATTTGGTGAAAATCGTTTGAAAACTGTAGTTTTCTGGAAAAAATGCTACGGCTGGCCGGCACCACAGACAAAGTCGAGATCGGTAAAGATCAATATTCGACTTGCTCCGAGGTCTGGAAGACCCCAAAAAAAGCGACATGGAGGGTATCACAATATTTTCTTAAAGGAAGTTAAAAATCCTGCTGTTTTTAGCTGAAGTTCGGATCTTGCGGCCATTTTTAACCTTAACCCTTTCGAGAACATGCCTCACGCGGATTCTCTGCGCTACTGGCGCAGCACTTTTCCCCTCTCTTTTCCCCTCACCTCTCCCCGACCGCTCCCAGCACCCAACAAAGCACAGAAAGCAACGATGCGATCATCACGTAGTTCATTTCTTCCCCAACAGATTGCCAGTTTTTGCATGTCGCTAGCGCCACGGGAAGCGAAGGTCTTAAATTTTTTAGAGAGGCTTCCCGCTGGCTCCGCTGGGCAACTAAAGTCGCCAAACGAAAAGTGCAAATGGCAACTATAGTCGCCTGTGGTCTCGAAAGGGTTAATACTTATAATTTGTTCCAAAAAATTAACCGAAAAACAGCAAAATTTACCTAAAAGTATTTCTTTAAAGACGACATATTCGTCTATTTCCGATTCATCCTCATCCAAAGGAGTCGTGTAAGTTTCTAAACCGGAATCGTCCGGCTCGTAATCTTCGTCATCTTCATCGTCATCATCTTCGTCATCGTTTCCATCCTTAAAAAAATTTAAAATTTGGATGCATTTTTAGACCTATTAAATTTTACCTGCATCGAAGTTGTAATGGGAAACGCTAGAGAGTTCTTCGCTTTATTTACTTTATCGCTCAATGATTCTAAATATTGGCTATTTTCTACAATGTCGTCTTCATCGGTAGACAAAACTAAAAAAGGAAATAATTTTTTTTTTCTTTTTAATTTATGTAAATTTTAACTTTACCATCTTCATCCTCAGAGTTCTCTTCGTCTGAATCTTCCTCATGATTCTCTTGAGCTTTGGCTAAAAAAAAAGCGATTGGAAAAATATTTTTTAAAGGCTAAATTTAGGCTGAAAAAATTCAAGAGGATGCCTTTCTCAAGTGTCAAGGTAGAAATAAAGGGCTCTTTGGCCTAGGGATGTGCCTCTCGTAAAGGGTAGAAGTACGAAATTTCTCCCTACTAAAAAAAATAATAATCAAAAAGTGGCAATTTTTTTGCACCAAAAATTCTTAAAAAATATAAGGAGTGAGGTGAAAATTTGGTGAAAATCGGACCAACGGTTTGGCCGCAGCAAATTTTTTAAGATTTCAAACAGACATATCTCCGCCATTTTTTCGAAATTCAAAAATCGCCCTCTTTACATTCTTGTTCACCGACTAAAGAAAATTTGGTGAAAATCGGTTGAAAATTGGGGCCGTAAAGTGTTTGGGAAAAAAAGTGTACAGACGGCCGGCCGGCACCACAGACAGAGTTGAGATCGGTAAAGATCAATATTCGAATTGACCCTCCAGGGACTGGAAGACCCTTCCCAAAAACCAGACATCGAGGGTATCACAATAAGGAAGTTAAAAAGAGCTCTATGGTATCATTATTGAGATATTGAGGTTTTTCTAAAAAAGGAAAAACCCCTTTTTCTCGAAAACCGTTGTTTTTTGATCTGAAATTTATGTCAGTTCTTTTTTACACAAAAAGGCATCTTCTGCAATTTTTTTTGGCCAAAGTGTTACTATACCTGCATATGCTCTTTTGAGTCCATCAAAAACTAGAATAAGACATGGAATAATTCTGGCGGCACATTCGTTAAGGGCCTGAGGCCTTTCAGGTCCCATGGCGATTAATGTGCTCAAACCTAATACGCATAATTTTCTATCGTGTATTCTAAAAAAAAGAAAATGTATAAAACATAAAGATAAAAAAAAAGAAGTTTACCCTAAGAAACAGTCGGCGTCATGGATCCACTGAGAAATAAAATGTGCGCTAATTGATTCACCAGGAGATACGGAAAGTTGAATCTCGTCCATCGTTTTGATCCAAAGTTCTGGATTGTAGTAAAGAGCGGCGATGACGACTTGTAGACACATGGCACGAAGTTCGGAAGTCTTAACTTCTTTCGTCAATCGTTCCAAGACTACTTCTATGAAAGGCTTAATACACTGATCTATCTGTCCTTTGCATTGTAAAATAATGACTTCCAACAATTTCGCTGCATGGCATTCAGGATCTTCGCCAAAATCGCCAGTCAGAACCTAAACTTTCGTGTAACGAAAATGAAATAGAATCAGAGAAATCTTACGGATTTGCACATTTTAAAAATGGCGACGACGTAGTCTGGCCTGGCGAGGAAAGCTGCTGTATCGACGGTGACATAATTATGAAGAGCAGGCATCATGTCTGTAAAATAATCCTGCCCATCTTTTTCAAAAACGGTGTACATCAATTCCAACATTTTCCACATGTTTTCTGATATTCTTTTCGTTGTCAAATCGTAGACTAAGGCTATCGCTTCTTCGTAAAATTCTAGAAGAGAAAATAATAAAAAGTTAATTAACTAATTAAATTTACCGATGACATTCATGGAGAAAATATGACCCATGACGCAGAGTACAGTTGGCTCTAACTGAAGAAGAATATCAGGGTAATCATCCATAATTGAAATCAATGTCTCGATAGTGTTGAGAAGTCCCATCGCTGTGATTGCTTTTTCGTCGGAACCTTCGTCGGTTTCGACGACAACTTTGAACGTGGACGCTAAATGTTGGCAAATTTCGACTGCGATGGGTGCTATATCGGCAGGATAAGTGCAGACGAATTTCTGCAAGACTGATGATAATTCGTCGTTTTCGGTTTCGCGGATTAATTTAAGAAGTTCTAACGTGATATGGCGTGCTTGAGGTTGAAGCATTCCTTCGACTTTGTCTTGTTCGCTGAGGAGAGTCTGTAAAGCGATGGCGGCTTCTACTCTGACAGGTAAATCGCTGTCGGAGAGAAGAGCGTTTGCGACACAGGAAACTGCCTGCCTTAGATTTTCTTCAGAGCGGAATTTAAGCTCGTCGCATGAATGAAGGACCCAACATGCTCTAGCTCTCATGTGGCCATACGGACTGAGAAATTCGGGGAAAATATATCTGACGATCATCTGATCCATCTGTTCTTTATATGGCTTCTTCTTAAAAAGTACATTGGAAAGCGTTCCAACCATATGAAGGGCACCATCTTTCTGTCTAGGGTCGGAATTCGAGTTCAAAACTTGCATTATAAGCTGCATCGTTTTGTCAAGCATGTTTTCCGTTTTTTACACGACGTGATCAAAAGTTGAGCGGCCGCAGAAACCGGAGAGACGAAATCTTCGAATATGTCGAATTTCGAACGGATATATTCTTGAGGGTCAGATTCCCACAATTCTGCGTCAGACTGCGAGTATGAGAGAAGAGGGAAAATGACGTCTTGTATCATCGGGAACATGGAATCTTTTAAGAATTTCCAAGAATGGCTGTGACCGACCGCTAACGTGATGTAGTTTAGCGTAAGCTGGACGACTCGAGGTGACACGTAAACTTTACGGATGTAAAGAGTCAGGATTTTAAGGAGAACCTCCAAAATCCCACCTGAAAACGTCTTCAGGAACCACTGAGAAAATTCCTTATACTCCTTTTCCACATTTCCTGGACTTCCATATCTAAAAACACAATTTATGTCATGTAGAGGCGCACCTCCAGCGTTGAAAAAGCAAAAAAAACAGCAAAAACCGGCCAACGGTGGGGGGAGGGTAAACGCGGATTTTTTCGATTTATCTCGCTTGTATTCCAAAACTTCAGCTACTTCCCTGATTTTTTTAATCAGATTACAGCGACTTTTAAAACATGTTTTTTCAATAACTTTTTTCAGCGCTTTGCAGCTTGGAAAACGGCCGGCCAACGGTGGGGGGAGGGTAAACGCGGATTTTTTCGATTTTTCGCTTGTATCTCCAAAACTTCAGCTACTTCCCTGATTTTTTTAATCAGATTACAGCGACTTTTAAAACATGTTTTTTCAATAACTTTTTTCAGCGCTTTGCAGCTTGGAAACGGCCGGTCCAGCAATGAAGTTGTTCGATTTGAAGGAAAAATTAAAAAAACTTTTGTATAATACATTTTTTGGCTACAACTTACCGTTTTGAAGATATAGGCGAAAAAACCGATAAAAGTCATGATATAAGGCCAAAAAATTGTTTTTTCGTTTACACCGTTTTCGACGCCATGTAACTTGTCCGATATCAGAAGTGGGATGAACGATATCAGAAGTGGGATGAGCGATATCAGAAGTGGGATGACCTACATTCAAAAGAGAGACCAACATTCAAAAGAGGGATGACCAACATTCAGAAGTGGGATGATCGATATCAGAAGCGGGATGTCCGATATCAGAAGCGGGATGTCCGATATCAGAAGCGGGATGTCCGATATCAGAAGTGGGATGACCGACATTCAGAAGTGGGATGTCCGATGTCAAAAGTGGGATGAACGATATCAGAAGTGGGATGAACGATATCAGAAGTGGGATGAACGATATCAGAAGTGGGATGACCTACATTCAGAAGTGGAATGACCAACATTCAGAAGTGGGATGACCAACATTCAGAAGTGGGATGACCGATATCAGAAGTGGGATGTCCGATATCAAATGCGGGATGACCAATATCAGAAGTGGGATGTCTGATATCAGAAGTGGGATGACCAATATCAGAAGTGGGATGTCCGATATCAGAACGGTTATACAAACGTACGTTGGTCTATAAAAATATTTATTGAACCAAATTTATAGGAAATTTAGTTTCTTTTTAACACTTTCAACGCGGAGGACGGGTATACCCGCCATATCGATGCACTTCCCTCACTGATGACGGGTATACCCGTACTATCGAAACGCTACTGGAGGACGGTTGACGGGTATACCCGTCATGAGCCTTCTCTCTTAGAAAGTAATTTTTCGGGCTGAGTAGGTAGAAAAATGTTTCTATTTTCGTCCACCGCCCCTCTTTCAACCCCCTAGAAGACCGTGCAAATGTCAGTTTTCGTCATTAGTCGTTTTTTTTTTTAATTTATTAATTAATTGTATAAACTATTAAATTATTCTCAATATTAATATTTATGATAATTTATTAGCTTTCCTATCCTTATTTCGATGAAGATTACCATTTATATATTTGAAAAGACGTAATGAAAAAGAGTTTCTGGGTAGACGGCAGGGGCTGACTAGGCAACCCGCCGAAAATTCGTTCGCGTGGACGGCTGACGGGTATACTTGTCATAATGATTCTCCAGTAAATAACCCAAATATATTTTTTAACTATTTTACCGTTGACTAAACATACATTAGGAGTTGAATTATTAAAAAAAAACTTTCCGTCAGTACAATAAGTATTTAAAACTATCCGTCGACTGAAGAGGAACGGCAATATGGCCGCCGCGTTGAAAGTGTTAAACTTATATGTTTTTCTCTACAACGCACCGATTTGAAGGTACAAGCGAAAAACCGCGAAAAGTCACGTTACATCGCCCCAAGCCAAAATTTTTTTTTTTTTTTTTGCACCGTTTTTTGCCGCCGTGTAACTCGAGCGCCGCCGGTCGTACAAAAAATTTTATTTAACCAAATTTATAGGAAATTTAGTCAACTTTCTTTTTTAACTATATATTTTTGCCTAAGATGTACCGTTGGGAGATACAGGTGAAAAACCGAGAAAAATCAGGCTCCATCAGAAAAAACGTTTCGATTTTGGCACGGTTTTTTTTTGCCGGTGATTAACAGCGAAAAAAAACAATCAAAGCAAGAACATACCTTTCGAACATCCTATGTACTATATGAAGAGCCCATTTTTTACATTTCCACCACGAAGATCAGCTCATCTCTTTCATCCTCATCAATGGCCAACGTATGATCAGGAACATTTCTATCAGCGACCTGTCTTAATATCTCCATCCATTTGCAAACATCTCTTTAGATATAAGATTTAAAGGTAGAACATACTGAAAAAAAGGTTAGAAAAAGACTAAAAGATGGACTCAAACTAACCTGTGTAAGTGCAAAATAGATTTTCAAAATTTGTTTTTGAAGTACGACTGATTGTTCTGAATCGTCAGGAAGAAGACGGATGCAAAGTTCGTTGATTAGAGGAAGTAAAGGTTCATCGCTTCATTTAATGGCTGGCGTTCGGACGCTTTTCGATATCTGCTGACAAAAGTATCCTTGATCAATGTTAACAATGAATAAAATTAAAAACTAAAGCGTTAGTCACAAAATACCGAAAACCCCAGATTTGTCCACAAAATACCAGACTAAGAGGTAGTCCCATTTAAAAAATGTCATTTTTTGTTTTTCCGTACTCGAAATTTTTGACGAGTTGATAAAGGCAGAGGAGAGCTCCGCCCATCCGGCAGATTCGGGGTTTTGAAGGTAGATGCTAATTTTGTCGACGATTTGGGTCCATCGGGCGGGGAAATCCTGTTTGACCATCGTCTGCACGCAGGATGCGAGCTGAATCTGGATTAGGTCGGGAGCGTGGACGACGGCATCAACGATCGAATCCCGGATCATCGCACGGTCTTGCTCGTGTATCGTAAACGTCAACTGCGCACAACCATCGCCGGGTTCTTTATCTGCCCAGTTCTGATTATCATATTCTTCAAATAAATTGCACCTAAAAAAAACAATTAGATATAACCTTCAAACATTTTAATTACTTACCAGCCTGGCGGACTGGCATGTCGACGTCCGAGAGCATCACCATTTGCAAAACTGAAGGAGCAAACCCAATAATCTTTTGAGCTGAAACAGAAATAAAGTGAGATAAAAATTGTGGCGAAGGACCTCATATTTCTCTAGATTTTTGATAGTTTCCTAACTTTTAAGGCCAAAAATCCGCCGACTTAATGGAGTTTTTCTCTAGTTTTTGGCCCAATTTTTTTTTTTTTTAATTATATTTTCGTCAATCTTCCAGTCAAGAATCACCTACTTTTCTGGTAATAGGAAGTTTCATTTTTGGAAAAGACATCCAAAATTTTTAAGAATTTTAGACCAAAATGATCCCTTTTTCTCAAATTAAGGAGGTCAGGTCTTTATGTAGATAAACCAATAGGAAGAAAGCCTCTTTCTCATTGACCAGATTTATGGTTTTCTGGATCTACTTATCAAGAACACTATTTACTTTAGGATTTAGCGTAAATAATAGGCCAAGAAAACTCACATTTTAAGGCGTTTTTCCACCTAGAGAGAGCGTTTTACCCAAATTTTCTCAGTTCTACCACCCCAAAACCGCAAGATCCAAATATAGGGTAAGCGGTAGGTTTCCGTTAGTTTTAGAGTCCAAAAACATCTTATATGGATTAACCAATAGGAAGAAAGCCTCTTCCTCATTGGTCAAGTTTTTGGGAAAAAACAAAACACACAACTCTATGACCAGATTTGCGGTTTTCTCGATGCACTACTCAAGAGCCACTCGATATTTTTGGTTTTAGGGCCTTTTTCTAAGTATTAGGCCAAAAAAAAACTCACATTTTAAGGCGTTTTTCAACCTAGAGAGAGCATTTTTCCCAAATTTTCTCAGTTCTACCACCCCAAAATCGCAAGAACCAAATATAGGGAACGCAGTAGGTTCCACTAGCTTTAGAGTCCAAAAAACATCTTAACCAATAGGAAGAAAGCCTCTTCCTCATTGGTCAAGAATGTTCCTTTTTTGTGAAAAAAACAAAACACACATCTCTACGACCAAATTTGTGGTTTTCTGGATCTCAAGAGCCACTCTTTATTTTTGGTTTTAGGGCCTTTTTCTAAGTTTTATCCCAAGAAATTCCACATTTTATGGCATTTTTTCCATCATGAGAGAGCCATTCCCCAAATTTTCTCAGTTGTACCACCTCAACAAAGCAAGAATTAGGAACACCAAGGAAAACCAACTCAAAAATGTGCTTTGGGCACACTTTAGGTAACCAAAGATCCCTTGTTGTTTGATGAGCCACAGCAATCAAAATATACAGAGTACATCGTGGAGGTCCCAAAACACGAGACTGTCATTTTGTCAAAAATTGTTGAAAGTTGATGGAATTGAGGGTTTTTTAATTGGTTTTGTTAGTTGAAATTGTTGAAGTTGAGGTTAAATTGCCATGCCGGAGAAGTTGAAATTCGTGACATACCTGCCTGATGGTTTCCTCGGCTTCTTCGCGCTGCTGAGGATCGAGGTCCAATGAGTGGCGGAAAAGTTCCGTCAGTTTCCGCGTTTCCATTTTCTTATTTTCGTCAACTCCGATCTTCGAGTTTTGAAAATTAAAGACACCGCCTCTGTTTTTCTATGGCTTTTCGAGAGAAGTCCCGGACCGTCACGTGCGACAAGAGAGGTTGAAAGAAATGGCGCTGGCCGCTGATTACCCCTCCCGGCCCTTCCACTTCACAAAAACGTTTCTCTTTTAAATTCAAAACCTTTCCTTTAAAAAAAATCAGATTTTTTAAATTTTATTCCTAAACTTCTTTAAATCTCTAAGATAAATAAATATTAATTCAAAAAGAAATTGTGGGAAAATCTAGTCAGCTGTGATCAAAATGGAGGGATTTTCAAAATCTGTTTTCTGAACGCCGTCAAAGTCCCGAGTATATCTTCTATAATTTTCGTCCAACAAAAAAAAGTTAAATGTAAACCCCCCTTATTTTTGGACAAGGAATCGACTTCTTTTGGTAGATTTTGGTTTTTGTATACAGGGTGGCGCAGAGAGGTGTTAACTTCGTTATTTTAGATGGGAACCCCATATTTTTATGCTTTTGATCGATTCTACGCCTAATTTTAAGCAACTTTTACTTAGGTCATTTTTTCGATTGGGGTATCTTTTTAACTTCCTTAAAGAACCTCCACTTTACGGCCACAGTTTTCAACCAATTTTCACCAAAAATGAAGTTTAAAGGAGGGGGTGGTAAAAGGGAGCGAAGTATAACGGAGGGGGAAGTATAAAGGACGGGCAAGTATGTATAACGGAGGGGAAAATATAAGGGAGGGGAAGTATGACGGGGGGGAAGTTTTTTCCAAAAAATTTTGTAAGTTTTTTTTTTCAAAAAATTTTCTAATTTTTTTTTTCAAAAAAAATTTTTTTTCGAAGAAATTTTTACGAATTTTGGTGTGAAAAAATTATCATTTTTTACATTAATTATCTTATCGTTTTAGTAGGGAGAAATTTCATACTTCCACGCCTTACGTGAGGGACCTCTCATGGGCAAAAATCCCATTATTTCTACCTTGAAACTTAAAAATTTTCGAAAAAAAAAAGAACTAAGAAAATTTTTCAGAAAAAAACCCAAAAATTGAAAAATTTTCCGAAAAAAAACTAAGAAATTTTTTCGACAAAAAAAAACTCGGAAAATTAAAAAAAAAGTTGAAAATTTTTTCGACAAAAAAAACTCGGAAAATTAAAAAAAAAGTTGTAAATTTTTTCGAAAAAAAAAAAAAATAAAAACTTCCCCCTCCGTTATACTTCCCCCTCCCTTATATTTCCCCTCGGTTATACTTCCCCCTGTGTTATACTTCCTCTCCATATTATACTTCCCCTCCGTTTCTTTCCCAGAAACTTTTTCCCCTCTGATAAGAATTGATCCATTACTTCTGAACCACCTTGTAGTTTTTAACCAACATTTTGGGGGTTACAAAATTAACGAAAATAGAAAAAAAAATGTAACTTTTCTTTTTCTTCTAATTAATCTAAAAAATAAATTATCACGTTTTTATTATTATTATCTTCCCATAATCGAGAGAAAACGCATGACTGCTTTTTTCTGCATATTATTAATTAAGCTTCCTAGTAAAAGCTTAAGCGGTTTAAAGGTGAATCGAAAAAGTTTAATAAAGATGCAGAAAAGTAATAATAATCGCACGAAATATTAATAATTGCACTTCCAAGGTCGAAAAACAGTTTTTTATCCCTAATCTATGCTAACTCAGGAAGGTATCTGGTTTTAACTTCCTTAAAGAAGTTATTGTGATACCCTCGACGACGGGTTTTTGGGGAGGGGTGTTCCACGTGTTCCAAATGTGGATCTACACCGATCTCGACTTTGTCTGTGGTGCCGTCCGGCCGTCCGTCCGTCAGTAGCATTTTTTTTCCGGAACACTTTACGGCCACAGTTTTCATCCGATTTTCACCAAATTTTCACACAAATTTCTTTAGCCGGTGAAGAAGAATGTAACGAGGGCGATTTTTGAATTTCGAAAAAATGGCGGAGATATGTCTGTTTGAAATTTTAAAAAATTCGCTGCGGCCGAACCGTTGGTTCGATTTTCACCAATTACTCCTTATATTTTTTAAGAATTTTTGTGTAAAAAAAATGCCACTTTTTAATAATAATTTTTTTTAGTAGGGAGAAATTTCATACTTCTACTCATTACGAGGGGCACATCCCTTGACCAAAGAGTCCATTATTTCTACCTTGACACTTAGACAAATTTTCGAAAAAAAAAGCAAAGGAAAGGAAAACCCGGAAAATTTTCCGAAAAAAAAAAACTCGGAAAATTTTTCGAATGAAAAGAAAAACTTCCCCCTTCCTTCTCCTTCCCCACCTTTATACTTTTTCTCCCTTCGTTGTACTTTCGTTCCATTATACTTACCCCTTCGTTGTATTTCGGTCCATTATACTTCCCCCTCCGTTATACTTTCCCTCCCATATACTTCCACCTCCGTTTTACGTCCCCTCCGTTATACTTCCCCCTCCTATATACTTCCCCTCCCCATATACTTCCCCCTCCTATATTCGTTGGAAGCTCTTCAAACCAGTACTTTTTCTTTCCCTTTTTCCTCAAACATGATTTTCTGAGATGACGGGAATTTTAGAGGATTTAAATGCAGTTTAATGAAAAATGCCATTAAAAAAGGGACGAGAAGGTAAAAAAAAAAAAGAGGCAAATTTAGCGTTTTTTGCTCTAAACTCAGACAATTTTAAAATGTGCATTTGAAAAAATGACCTAAGTAAAAGTTGCTTAAAATTGAGCTTAGAATCGATTAAAAGCATAAAAACAAAGGGTTCCCATTTAAAATAACGAAGTTATCACCTCTCTGCGCCACCCTGTATACCAATGTTCCCCGTCTATAAATGAGGGTCATTCGATTCCCCGCCTTTTTTCCGAGTTAACTTGAAAGCGAAGGTTTCTCAAGCGCTTCAGATCGAAAAAAGCGGTCGAAGAAAAAGCATGTTCGGACTTGTGCTTACATCTTCACTTTTTTTACCGCTTGCAGCATCCATTAGCGGCTACCCAACTGTAAGTTGAATAATATTTTTTTACTATTTACCTCTATCCATATTTTTCTAAAATTGGTGGAGTAATTCTCGAGAAAATCCATTTTATATTTCATAAAAGGCTCTAAAATGTTCCTCAAAATTGATGGCCTTAAAAGCTTCTAAAAAGGATCAAAAAATCTGGAACTTTATGGCCAATTTAATCTCACAAAACGTTTATTAAACGCTTCCTTGATTTTACCAATCTTTTTAATAATAAAAACCTTGAAAAAAAGTATTTCTTGTCTTGATGTTATTTGGTAAATATCTTTTTTTTTTATGAGTCAAAGGTGAAATAAAGCTCACTCAATGACACCTCTCAAAAGTTTGACTTTCTGACCTTCGCTGGGTTTTTTTTATATATTGAGAAAATTAATAAAGATGTCTTGAGACAAACTAAAAAGTACGGGTTTGAAGAGCTTCCAACGAAAACTTGTTTAAAGAGAAGTAAAAATATAGGAGGGGAAGTATAACGGAGGGGACGTACAACGGAGGGGGGAGTATATGGGAGGGGAAGTATGACGGATAGAGAAGTATAACGGAGGGGGAAGTATAAGCGAGGAAAGTCTAAGAAAGGGGAAGTCTCACGGTGGGGGAAGTTTTTTTTTCGAAAAATTTTCCAAGTTTTTTTTTTTTTTTTTTTTTTTTCGAAAAATATTCTAAGTTTGTTTTTTGAAAAATATTCCAAGTTTTGTTATTTTTTCCAAAAAATTTCCGAGTTTTTTTTTGTTTTTTCGAAATTTTTTTAAGTTTTAACTTTTTTCCGGAAAATTTTCCAAGTTTTTTTTTTCCGAAAAATTTTCCAAGTTTTTTTTTTTTTTTTTTTTTTTTTTTTTTTTTTCGAAAAATATTCTAAGTTTATTTTTTGAAAAATTTTCCAAGTTTTTTTTTCCAAAAATTTTCCGATTTTTTTTTTTTTTTTTTTTAAGATTTTTAAAAATTTTTAAGTTAAAACTTTTTTTTACGAAAATTTGTTTAATAACTTTTTTTTCCGAAAAATTTTCTATATATATTTTTTTTTTCAAAAAATTTTTAAGTATCGAGGTAGAAATACTGGGATTTTTGCGCAAGAGAGGTCCCTCTCGTAAGGCGTGGAAGTATGAAATTTCTCCCTACTAAATGATAATTAATGTTGTAAAAAATGATAATTTTTTTAATCCAAAAATTCGTGAAAAATATAAGTAGTATTTGGTGAAAATCGGACTAACGGTTCGGCCGCAGCGAATTTTTTAAAATTTCAAACAGAATCTCCGCCATTTTTTCGAAATATAAAATAATTTAATTTGTTTCTTATTTACCTACTAAAATTTGGTGAAAATCGGTTGAAAACTGAGGCGGTAAAGTGTGTGAAAAAAATACTACGGCCAGCCGGCACTACAGACAAAGTTAAGATCGGTAAAGATCGATTTGACCCTCCGGGGTCTGGAAGACCCTTCCTCAAAAACCCAACAATCAAAATAACTTAAGGAAGTTCAAAGTTTATTTTGGATTCTATCCTTCGGGTTTACCGAAAGCCTCATGTTAATTAATGCCATTTGCAGGAATGAGACAACCTTGTTCGTAAACTTGTGTTGAATAATATACGAATTTCCTCTTTTCAATGAAATAAATCAATCTTCGATAAAATAAAATGAATAATAATATATAAATATCAATGTCAATCCCTCTTAGGAGGATTTGATTGAGATTAGTCTTTACGTCCAAGTACCTGATAAAATAAAATAATAGACCGTAGATTCAGTCGGTTTTTTTAACGAGTAGATGAAAGCTTGAGGAACTTGGCGGTTACGCTAACCGATGAGCAGAACCTGCGGGAGATTAAAAAGTCATGACCCCGAAAACCAGACGTCGCGACGCCTGAAGATCTTAAGACCCGGAGGGAAAATGATGTCTTGACGGCTTTTTGGCTGTAAAAGAAATGTCAGTTCGGGAGGAATTTTCTTCTTGGGAGTCTTCTTTTTAACTTCCTTAAAGAAGTTATTGTGGTACCCTCCACGTCGGGTTTTTGGGGAAGGGTCTTCCAGACCCCGGGTGGTCTTCACCGATCTTTGTCTGTGGTGCCGTCCGGCCGTCCGGCCGTAGCATTTTTTCCGGAACGCTTTACGGCCACAATTTTCAACCGATTTTCACCAATTACTCCTTATATTTTTAAAGAATTTTTGCTTTATAACAATTATCATTTTAGTAGGGAGAATTGTCATACTTCCACGCCTTACGAGAGGGACCTCTCTTGCGCAAAAATCCCATTATTTCTACCTTGATACTTAAAAAAAATTTTGAAAAAAAAAAAAAGGAATTAGAAAGTTTTTCGGAAAAAAAACCGCAAATTTAAAAAATAAAACTTAAAAAAATTTTTCAATAAAAAAATCGGAAACTTTTTGAAAAAAAAAAATAAATTTTTGGAAAAAAAACTTCGAAAATTGGAAAAAAAAAAACTCGGAAAATTTTTCGAAAATACAAACTTTGATAATTTTTAGAAAAAAACCTTCCCCCTCTGTTGTACTTCCCCTCCGTTATACTTCCCCTCGGGCCCATCCTTTATACTTTCGTTCCCTTATTCTTCCCCCTCCGTTATACTTTCGTGCCCTTATACTTCCCCCTCCGCTATAATTTCGTTCCCTTATACTTCCCCCTCCCTTATACTTTCGTTCCCGTATACTTCCCCCTCCCTTATACTTTCGTTCCCTTATACTTCCCCCTCCGTTATATTCCCCCTCTGTTATACATACTTCCCCACCCATATACTTCCCCCTCCGATGTACGTCCCTTCCATTATACTTCCCCTCCCATATACTTCCCCCTCCGATGTACGTCCCTTCCGTTATACTTCCCTCTCCAATATTGTTACTTCTCATTAAGGAAGTTTTCGTTAAAAGCTCTTCAAACTACCTTGGCAGATTTTGTCTAAGATCTTGAAAAAAACAGTAAATTTCATGTATAGACATGCCTTTAAAAATGAACATTTTTAAAATTTGTGCACAGTTAATGGTATTTAAATCAATTTTGTCATTGAGATTATGCAGTTTTAAAATTGCATTTCGGAAGTTCTTAAAATGAATTTTAGCTCGACCGGCTGGCATATTTTAAACTTCCTTCAGAAACGCATCAAGTTATAACTGAAGATGGATACATTTTGACTTTATTCCGAATAACAAACCGAGGATCGACCCCTGTTCTTCTTGTCCATGGGTTTTTAGCATCGAGCGACATTTGGCTTCTTCTCCCTCGTAAAGAACAAAATATCGGTAAAAGAAAGTTTTTTTTTATTTTAAATAGGGGTAATTAAAAATGTTTTACAGCCACGATATTGCATGGAGCTGGTTACGACGTCTGGCTTATGAATTTTCGAGGAAATGAATATTCAAGAAAACATGTCAGGTTGTCCACCGAAACTCACAACGCAAAATATTGGGATTTTGGGTAAAAAATTTTTTTTCTCTATTAGGTTGAGCCTTGAGCTTTGCGGAAAAGGATGTCAAAAAGCTGTTTTTACTTTTTCTCATATATCTAAAATACTATGAGGTTTAGCGCAAAAAATATTAAGTACAAAAATAATTTTGATTCAATTTTCAACAAAAAGTATTTTGAACATAATTTTGATAAAGTGAACGGTTTCGGAGTTACAAGCCTTCAAACTTTATGTTCTTTCACTTTAGACTAGCTTTGTTCCAGACACAGTTTGAAACTGGAACTCCTGGCGCATGCGCAGAACCGTCCGTCAAATCTGAAGTCTTCTGACGTAAAATTTGACGTCAAAATTCTTCTGCGCATGCTCCAGGAGTTCCAAACTGCGGTTGGAACAAAGCCATTATGAAATAAGTCGAAAATACAAAAATAAGTACCTACAAAATGAATTTTTATAAAGCTATTACCTTCGTTCCGGCCACAATTTGAAACTGGTTTTGAACTCCTGGAGCATGCGCAGAACCGTCCGTCAAATCTGAAGTCTTATGACGTCATATTTGACGTCAAAATCCTTCTGCGCATGCTCCAGGAGTTTCAAACCAGTTCCAAACTTCGGCAACAAAGCTATTAAAAAAATTCTAAAATGTTATTTTTGACGGTTAATAACACCGAAAGCGTTCACTTTAGAGAGTTTAAGTACAAAATATTTTTGTTGGCAATTTAATTTAAAATATTTTTGTACTTAATATTGTTTGCGCTAAACCTCGTAGTTTTCGAGATATTTGATCATTTATTCTCTTTTTCAAGGTTTCACGAAGTAGGGGTGTACGATATACCTTCAGTGATAGATCATATATTGAACGATACAAAACATGAAAGTCTTCTCTACGTAGGACATTCGATGGGCACAACAGTTTGCCTGGTCGCCTGTTCAGAACGTCCTGAATACATCGAGAAAATTCGCGCTGCAGTTTTCCTCGCACCCATCGTCTACCCATATTCAGAAGATCGAGTCCCATTCGTCAGCCTCATCGTCAATTCTGCAAATCTCATCGCGGTAATTTGAAAGCAAAAATCACAGTTTTTATTTTTTTTAGAGCCTTTTTTATTATTTAGATGTCTTTGAACTTATGGGACAAAATGTCATCAAAGACGTTTTCATCCGGACTTTTTGCGGCTTACAACTTACGACATGCTCGAAAGTTTACGGTTTCCTTTTCAGACAGAATTTAGATAATTTAATTGTAGATGATTTACCATTTTATCTTAAAAGATCCTCCACTGGAACTTCTGTTCGATTGTTCCAACATATCGCAGACATTGTTGGATCAGGTACTAAAAAATCAGAATTTATAATGTACTCATAAAGCTTATGAATATTAATGCAAACATGGATAATAATATAATTAGCTTTGTTCCAACCGCAGTTTGAAACTCCTGGAGCATGCGCAGAAGGATTTGGACGTCAAATTTGACGTCGTTCAAATAGCTTATCCGTCAAATCTGAAGTCATCTGACGTTGAATTCGACGTGCAAATCGTTCTGCGCATGCTCCAGTAGTTTCAAACCGGTTTCAAACTGCACTTGGAACAAAGCTAATATTTTTCAAGGATATCGCGAATCTTCTTTACCTTTTTCTTTGGCGATTTTTGCTAGTTAATCTTGGTGTTTATTTTTTACCTCTAAAGAAATAACCTTCTTTCCTCCCCCTGAATTTTGGGGCATTTCCTAATTAAATCGGATAGGAGGAAATTCTAGCCAATCAAATTCTTAGGTTTCCTAACCTTTCTTCGGTAACCTCTTGTAATTTTACAGCTCAGGAAGATAACATGAAATGAAACCATCTTCACCTACAATGCATGCGCAGAAGGATTTGGAGTTTGGACGTCAAAGTTGCCGTCGTTCGAATCGCTTTTTCCGTCAAATCTGAAGTCATCTGACGTCAAATTAGACGTGCAAATCGTTCTGCGCATGCTCCAGGAGTTTCAAACCGGTTTCAAACTGCAGTTGGAACAAAGCTAATATTTTTTCAAGGATATCCCGAATCTTCCTTACCTTCTTCTTTGGCGATTTTTGTCGGTTAATTTTGGTATTTATTTTTTTTTTTTATCTCTAAAGAAATAACCTTATTTCCTCCCCCTGAATTTTGGGGCATTTCCTAATTAAATCGGATAAGAGGAAATTCTAGCCAATCAAATTCTTAGGTTTCCTAACCTTTCTTCTGTAACCTCTTGTAATTTTACAGCTCAGGAAGATAACATGAAATGAAACCATCATCACGCATAATGCATGCGCAAAAGGATTTGGACGTCAAAGTTGACGTCGTTTCAATCGCTTTTTCCGTCCAATCTGAAGTCATCTGACGTCAAAATTCGACGTGCAAATCGTTCTACGCATGCTCCAGGAGTTTCAAACCGGTTTCTAACTGCAGTTGGAACAAAGCTAATATTTAAAGTTATTCTTGTAAAGCGAAGTCACCGGCTAGGTTAAGAAAGTGGTGTCTTTAAGCCCGTTTAAAGCGCCAAATATTCAGTTTCTTTTTAACTCCTCAATAAGGAAGCTATTGTGAATTGTGATACCCTCCAACAAAGATTGCTTGGAAATGGCTTTTGATAGGGGAGGAGAAGTGAGGTTATGTGCGGGAATGTTTGTTTCTGATAATGGCTGCCTTGTGTATATGTAGTATATTTATAAATTATAAGTCTTAGTTTTATGAAGAATTTTTTTTTTAGGTCTTCAAAATTTCACAAGATATAACTACGGGCCAGAAAAAAATCTTATTTACTACGGTACGGAATATCCACCGAGGTATGAAATTGAAAAAGTGACAGTCCCCATCGCGATATTTCACAGCAAATCGGACGCTTTCGTCGACGCCGCAGTAATTTAAAAAAATCCCTTTTTTTTATTGAATAACATTTTTTTCAGGCGCTTTCCAGAATAAGGGCGAGTCTCAAGAGCATTATTTTCGACTACAACATCCCCGAGCCTTCTTTTCAACATATGGATTATCTTTACGGCTTAAATGCGAGGAAATTAGTCGCCACTCAAATTTTAAAAATATTTAATCGATACAAAGATGAAAACTTGTATTCAAATCAGTTTCTTTGACCGATATTTCAATTATTTATATTCTAGTCTCTCTAAAAAGCCAATAAAATTTCATTTTATCATTGTAACCTCAAGAGTATAACCTCAATAGTGGAATTTAAAAAAAATGGCCGAATCCGAAAACGAAGTTAAAAAGAGGTATTTTATCAGTTTTCATCAAATATCTCGAAAACTACGAGGTTTAGAGCAAACAATATTAAGTAAAAAAATAATCTAAATTAAATTTCCAACAAAAAATATTTAGTACTTAAACTCTCTAAAGTGAACAGTTTCGGTGTTATTAACCGTCAAAAACTCTTCATTGTTTCTTTGGCGTAACTCAAAAACCCTTCAATCTAGCAAGATTTTGTGCTGAACGCTTTTTGACGGAAAAAATGTTGAATATTTTTGTAATATTGGAGTTTTCTAGAAATTTGGAGGTAGGGAACATATTAAGGAGACATAAAAAATCACTGCACATCCAGATATTTTTATTAACAGAAAATAGATTAGAAATAGTTTGAAGATTATCACATCAATGGTAAGACTTTAAAATAATTTTCCTTTTAGATTTTCCTTTAGTTTTAATTCTTTGACGCGGCTCAACATATCGATTTCCTTTAGTTGGTTATTTATGTCTTTGTCGAGCGACGGATCTAAAGATAAGGCTTTCGTCAAATCTTTTCTCGCCTCTTCGTTGTTCCAGACGGCTGCGTGGGCTTTTCCTCGTCTATACAAAGCTTTTACGTTATCTAAAAGTAAATAAAAGTACTAGTTTGAAGAGCTTTCAACGAAAAATTCCTTAAGAAGAAGGAACAATATAGGAGGGGGAAGTATAAAGGAGGAGAAGTTTAGGGAGGGGGAAGTATAAAGGAGGGGTATAGTAATTTCAAAGATGCCATACCAGGTTCAAATTCAAGAACAGAACTACAGTGTTCAATAACTTCGTAGTACTCTTTCAACATAAGTTTACACTGCGCGAAATTAAGTAGTAAAGGTAATTTTTTTTTGTTGAGTTCATTCCATTCCTCAGCTCTCGGTTTTTCGCTGAAAATTAAAAAAAAAAGTTAAAGTTGACGAAAGAGACGGTTTTCTACCAAAGCATGAGCTGTTCGATAAAACCGATGGCTTTCGAATACTTTTCGGCGGCTTTTTCGAAATCTCTTTTTTTGTAAAGTTGGTTCCCTTCGTCTTTCAATTTGGGGATTTCGAGAAGTCTGTCGCTCTCGTTCAGCTGCCAAGTCTCATGCTCGTAATCGTTGGAATGCTCGACCGACAATAATTCTATTTCAAAAAATTATTTGATATTGTAATTTATAAAGTACCGATAATGAATTCTAAACTGCAGGGGGTTTTCATCATTTCGTTGAGATCGTCGTAGTCCAAACCCTGGAAAAAATGGCCGGTGCAATGCCTAGGTTTTGTGGTCCCTTTTTCGTAGTCTCTGAGCGTTTTCGAGACTAACGGATAAGTCATGACAAGCTAAAACGAACAAACGACAACTTCCTTAAAGAAAAGTAACAATATAGGAGGGGGGAGTATTGAGGAGGGGGAAGTATATGAGGAGGAGAAAGTACAAAGGAGGGGGATGTTCAAGGATGGGGAAGTTTTTGAAGGGGGAGTATATAGGAGGGAGAAGTATAAAGGAGAAGTTTAAGGAGGGGACGTATAAAGGAGGGGGAAGTATAAAAGAGAGAAGAAAAGACCCCAAGAGACCTAACTGATGAACTTAGAAACCTACTAGAGTTCTAGGGACTCAAGTACCAAAATATCTACGTATACAAACGTACCGACTTGTCGACAACGAAAGAAGCAACTTCATTGACCGACATCTGCTTCACAATCGTCTCCCAGACTTCCAGCTTGAACTTTTTCCCAATCACAAGCGTCATCGGCCGCCCAAGTTTCCTGCTGTCATCCACAACCGTCTTTTCATCATCACATTTTCTCGTTTGAAAATGAAATGTCACCTAAAAAACTATAAATAAAAAATCCCATTACCACAAATTACCCTATCTCCATCATTTATTGGAGTAAATTTGTTCCCTGCGTGAAGCACAGTTTTTCTTATTTTGAAATCCATTTTCTTGAATTTTTACCCGCCTTTCAAAATAAACTACATTTTCAATGACATTATTGTGATAGTACTTAACAATAAATGATAACTGATAAGAGATGACGTCACCAAAGTTGGTAACATTGTAAACTTTTTAAAAACTATAGCTTTGTTCCAACCGCAGTTTGAAACTCTTGAAGGATTTTCAAGTGAAATTTGACGTCAGATGACTCGAGATTTGACGGGCAAACGATTTGAAAGACGTCAAAATGACGTCCAAATCCTTCTGTGCATGCTCCAAGAGTTTCAAAATGCGGTTGGAACAAAGCTTTTATTCACAATCATTTTATCTATTTAAAATAAAATGAAAACCAACATTTTTTTCTTTAAAAGTAACATTAGTTTATTAATTTAAAGGGGAAATATTTTGCCTTATATCTTTAAGTTGGCAAAACTGCATACAAACAATGACTCATCGGTCTTCCTGCCGGCTCGCAATTAACTTGTTTTTTACTGTTTAGTTTATTATTATTTCCATTAGTTTGTTTTTTCTATTTAACAAGTAATGTATTTATTTTCTTTTATATCAGATTTTAATTTTAATTGTATCTTTTTTCTAGAGATGGCTTGGACTCCGTTGGAATCTAATCCTGATGTAGGTTTTGTTTTAAAAGTTTAAATATTAAATAATAAATTATTTTTTCAGGTTATCAATAAGGTCGGTGCCATTTATAAATAATTAAAACTGATGAGTATAATTTGAATAATTTAAGAAATTTATTTATAAACTATGTAATAAAATTTTGGTTATAGTTTATTGGTGAGCTTGGTGTGCCGAAGCAATGGCAAGTCGTTGATGTTTTGAGCCTCGACGAGGATATGTTGGGCCTCATTCCAAGACCTACGATTGCCCTCGTTCTTCTCTTTCCGACCTCAGAAAAAGTATAATAAAAATGCAATTAAATTCCTTGATTTAATGTTAATTATAGTATGAAAAACTTCGCGAAGAAGAAGATGTAAGGCTGAAGGAAAAAGGTCAGAAGATATCTGACAAAGTGTATTTTATCAAACAATACATTTCAAACGCCTGCGGTACGATTGCCATACTCCACAGTATTGCCAACAATCTAGACACGTAAATTGAATACAAATTATAAAAAATGATCTTTTTTGTCAGATTAAATCTTGATGATGGATTTTTGAAAGATTTTATCGAAGAGACAAAAGATAAGACGCCGGAGGATAGGGGAAACGTTTTGCTTAATCATAAAGGTTTCGCTGAAGCGCACAATACGATCGCCGTTGAAGGTCAAACTGAGGTGATTTTTTTTATTTTATCTCTGATGATTCCTTGTAAAATGAGGAGATATGGTGATTTACTGGTCGAGTTTTTATCACTCCCAGGCCATCTTTTTAAATAGATACACTTTTATGCTGACAATCTTATTTGAAGGAATTATAGATTTAGAAAAGGGGGACTAATTCAGCAAAAATTGGGTAAATTAGGAGAACTTCGCATTTGTTGAGAAAAATTATGTCATTTTTATCATTCAATTTTGAGGGCAATATGGGTTTTTTGTGGTTAAAATTTTAGTTCTACCGATTTTTGAATGGCAAAAACAACTTTTTCATCCACGAAAAAATTCTGGCGTTCAGGAGACCTCATTTTTAATAAATTTGTGGTGAATACCTGATTTTTTTAGATTTTTTTTTTAGGTCTAAAAGGTTTTTTCTTAGCTGAAAAAGTTTTTGCACAGAGAACCTCCCAAAAAATGATTCCTTGAAAAATGATGATAATCCGAGAATTGAAGGTTTACTGGTTGAGCCCTTTTTTAATCAAAAATGGGTTCCCAGGCCATCAATGATTCTTTTAAAAAATGATACACTTTTATACTGACGATCTTATCTGATTTCAAGGAATTATAGATTTAGAAAAGGGGGACTGATTCAGCGAAAATTGGGTGAAGTAGGATCACTTGGGATTTTTTAGCCAAAAAATGTCGTTTTTGTCGTTCAATTTTGCGGGAAATATGTTTTTTTTTTGGCTAAAATTTTAGTTCTACCCATTTTTGACAGGCAAAAACAACTTTTTCAGGCATGAAAAAATTCTGGCGTTTAGAAGACCTCATTTTAAAAAAATTTGTGGTGAATACTCGATTTTTTAAGAATTTTTTGTAGGTCTAAAAGGTTTTTTCTTAGCTGAAAAAGTTTTTGCTCAGAGAACCCCCCAAAAAAGTGATTCCTTGAAAAATGATGATAATCCGAGAATTGAAGGTTTACTGGTCGAGCCCTTTTTTTTAAAATCAAAAATGGGTTCCCAGGCCATCGATGATTCTTTTTAAAAATGATACACTTTTATACTGACGATCTTATCTGTTTTCAAGGAATTGTAGATTTAGAAAATGGTGACTAATTCAGCGAAAATTGTGTAAAGTGGGAGCACTTGTAATTTTTTGAGCCAAAAAAAGTAATTTTTATCGTTCAATTTTGAGGGAAATATGGGTTTTTCATGGTTATAATTATAGTTCTTCCCATTTTTGACTCGCAAAAACAACTTCTTCAGGCTCAAAAAAATTCTGGCTTTTAGAAGACCTTATTTTTTAAAAATTTGCGGTGAACACAGTTTTTGTGGAATTTTTTTAGGTCTAAAATTGTTCCAACTGAAGGGTTTTTCTTTGCTGAAATAGTTTTTGCACAGAGAACCCCCCAAAAAAGTGATTCCTTGAAAAATGATGATAATCCGAGAATTGAAGGTTTATTGGTCGAGCCCTTTTTTTAATCAAAAATGGGTTCCCATCCATCAATGTTTTTGTTTAAAAATGATACACTTTTATACTGACGATCTTATCTGATTTGATGGAATTATAGATGTAGAAAAGGGGGACTGATTCAGCGAAAATTGGGTGAAGTAGGATCACTTGGGATTTTTTAGCCAAAAAAATGTCATTTTTATCGTTCAATTTTGAATGGAAATATGGGTTTTTGTGCTTAAAATTTTAGTTCTTCCCATTTTTGAATGGCAAAAACGACTTTTTCTGGCTCAAGAAAATTCTGGCGTTTAGAAGACCTTATTTTTTTAAAAATTTGTGGTGAATACCTGATTTTTTATGAATTTTTTGTAGGCCTAAAATTCTTCAAACTGAAGGGTTTAAAAAAGTTTTTGCACAGAGTATCCCCCCCCCCCCCCCAAGAAACCTTGAAAAATGATGATAATCCGAGAATTGAAGGTTTACTGGTCGAACCCTTTTTTAAAATCAAAAATGGGTTCCCAGGCCATCGATGATTTTTTTAATAAATGATACACTTTTATACTGACGATCTTATCTGATTTCAAGGATTTTTTTTTAACCCTAATACAACAATTTTTATACGTATCTATCTATACGAATCTAATAGAACAATGGTTGCCTCTCTGTAATAGAAAGATATTTTTAATTGAACAAAGTATATGAAAATATCCTTCGATTAACAATTTAGGTTAATTAAAATTTATTATTTTAGGTTCCTAGTGCAGACACCAAAGTCATCCACCATTTTGTAGCATTTGTACACAAAGATGGCGAACTCTATGAACTTGGTGAGTTGTCAAAAAAAACTACATTTTAACTTTTAACTTTTTTCTATTTTAGATGGAAGAAAATCCTTTCCGATCAACCATGGCCCAACTAATCCTGATCGTTTTATTGAAGTAAATTTTCAAAAAATTATTTAAAAACTTAATTAATTAATTATTATTTTTTAAGGATGCGGCCAAAGTGATGCTTGAAATCATGAGGAAGGATCCCGATGAATTAGGATTCACCATCTGTGCTCTTTCATCTGCCTTTGAATAAAATTAAAAGCTTTTTGTGATATTGATTATTTTCAAAGGTTTTTTTTTTAAATGTACTAATCTGCTTAAAAAAATGTAAAAAAACAATCCTATTCACATCACAAGTTTATAAAACTTGCCCGTTAGGAAAGGCTTTTTTTTTATTATCTATTATAATATCTTATACCTTTATATATGAGTTTTTTAATTTATCTTCAACCTATTTTCCTATATTTCGTAGCTTTTGTACACAAAGATGGCGAAAAGATCTCTGAAGCCATTTTTGAGTGAATAAATATAGGAGGGGGAAGTATAAAGGAGAGGGAGGTATGAGGGAGTGAAGTATAACGGATGGGGAAGTATAAGGGAGGGAAGTATGACGGAGGGGGAAGTATAACGTAGAGGGAAGTTTTTTTTTTTGAAAAATTTTTTAAGTTTTTTTTAATTATTCTCCTTTTTTTTTAATTTTGCGTTTTTTTTAATTTGCGCTTTTTTTTTCGGAAATTTTTATAAGTACGATGATAGAAATAATGGAATTTTTGCGCAAGAGAGGTCGTTCTCGTCAGGCGTGGAAGTATGAAATTTCTCCCTACTAAAATTATAATTAATGTAAAAAAAATTATCATTTTTTTACACCAAAAATGCGTAAAAAATTTTTCCAACAAAACATTTTTTGAAAAAAAAAAACTGGAAAATTTTTTGAAAAAAAACTTCCCCCTCCGTTATACTTCCCCTCCCTTATATTTTCCCCTCCGTTATACTTCCCCTACCTTATCTTGTCCGTCCTTTATACTTCCCCCTCCGTTATACCTCGCCCCCTTATACCTCCCCTCCTTTATACTTCCCCTCCTATATTTTTACTTCTCTTTAAGGAACTTTTAGTTTGAAGCTCTTCAAACTAGTACTTTAAAACGATTCACTAGTACTCAAGACTAGAAAAATGTGTTGGCAGAAAAGGTAGGTAAAATTTGAAAGAAACTTACTTAAAAATGGCGGATCATAAGCCATAAAACGCTTAGGGAAAAGAAAGTTGTTGTATTACTCTTCAAGAATGACTTTATGGAAAGCGTCTACTTGGTTTCTAATCCAAGAGATAGCAGCACTTTCGCCTCTGCAAGTTTTAAAACGAGATTTACCTGGCTGCCTCTAAATTAACTTCCTTACAGAAGTTATTGTGATACCCTCCACGGATTTTTGTGGAAATGGTCTTCCAGACTCCGGAGTGTTAAATCGAATATCTTTAACAATCTCAACTTTGTCTGTAGTACCGGCCGGCCGTCCGTTCCGGAACACTTTACGGCCACAGTTTTCAACCGATTTTCACCAAACTTTCTTTAGTCGGTGAGCAAGGAAGTGAAGAACGCGATTTATCGAATTTCGAAAAAATGGTGGAGATATGTCTCTTTGAAATTTAAAAAAATTCGCTGCGGCCATTTTCACCAAATACTCCTTATATTTTTTACGAATTTTTGGTGTAAGAAAAATAATCCTTTTTTTTTACATCAATTATCATTTTAGCAGGGAGAAATTTCATACTTCCACCCTTGGCGAGAGGGACATCCCTTAAGCAAAAAGCCCATTATTTCTACCTTGATTCTTAAACAAATTTTCGAAAAAAAAAACAACCTAGAAAATTTTTCGAAAAAAAGCAAAAAAAACTGCAAATTATAAAAAACTTAGAAATTTTTCGAGAAAAAAATACTTTTCGAAAGAAAAAAATCTTGAAAAAATTTTTGGAAAAAAAACTTTTAACCTGAAAACGGAGTTAAAAGACTCCTCAAACTTCTCCTCCCCTAAACTTCCCCCTTCAATATACTTCCCCCTCCGTTATACTTCCCCTCCTTAATAATTCCCCTCCCTTATACTTCCCCTCCCTTATACTTCCCCTCCTATATTGTTCCTTCTCTGGGGGGGGGGGGGGGGTATACCTTGGGCAAAAGGCCCATTATTCTACCATGATTCTTTTAAAAAAATTTCGAAAAAAAACTTAAAAAAATTATTTGAAAAAAAAAATGGAAAAATAACTTCGAAATTTTTTCGAAGAAAAAAAGGAAAAATAACTGAAAATTAAAAAAAAAAGTATAAATTTTTCGAAAAAAAACTTTAAAAATGTTTTGAAAAAAAAAATGCAAAATTAACTTACAAAATTTTTCGAAAGAAAAAAGATTTTTTTTTTTCTTTCTAAACAAGAAATTATCCTTCCCCTTCATTGTACTTCCCCCTCCTTAAACTTCCCTCCCTTATACTTCCCCTACTTAACCTTCCCCTCAGTTATACTTCCCCCTCCTACATTGTATCTTCTCTTTAAGAAAGTTTTCGTTGGAAGCTCTTCGAACTAGAACTTTTTTATTTGATTATATTAAATTCGGTTAATTCGTCATTGTTTTAGCCTTTTTTATTTTTTTTTTATTATATATTTTTTTAAGATTGTAAAGTCGGTGATCCTGCGGAGAGTAAAGAAGTTAAAAAGAAAAAGTGTTCTTGAGGAGAAGTGAAGGAAAAATGAGAGTTGAGACGAGCGTTCCCGTTTGAGGGCATTTCGCCCATTGGACTTTTTTTTTTTGTTCTTTTATTTTGTCGGCGAAGGAAAAGGTTCTTGGGTGGAGGTCTAAGAAAAGGGGGAGGGGAAAAAGGCCACGCCCACCTCGCGGAGGAATACCCTTTTGAGACAACCCTCCGCCGCCCCACCCTTCCAACCTTTTAAGGGCTAAGGGCTGGAGGGGAGGCCCTTTTCATCCCACTCTCGAACCACCCTGTACTTCTCACATACGGCCAACTCCGCCAACTCAAGATTATTTAAATTTGAGTTCCCGTTCTCTATGATGTCTGGACCGAGGAGCCTCTGGTGCCTCCCGCCGTCCGCGAGCCCAGCTGATGATAAATCCCCGTTTTCCGTCGTCCTCGGGATCGATAGGGCTTTGGAATGTGGTGACGTCATATAGCCAAAAGGACAGGTAAGTCATACCCCCTCCCCTCAACTCGGCAACCTCCCCCACCACTATTTAAACAAATGACGTCATTCTTATTTTACTTAACTCATCACTGATTTATCATATGATATCCATTGACCATCCGTTATACCAGCTCTTTCAAAGATCATTTTTGAATCATCAAGGTAGAAAAAATAAAAAACTTCCTAGATTTTATTTTCTCCACGTGAGGAGTGAAAATCCGATGAAAATTTGCGGCTTTGAAGATTTTCTGGAAAAAATAGACGGACGGCTGGCACCACTGACGACCTCATTGGCGGTAAAAATCCATTTTCCGGTATCTGGGAAATAATAAACCGATGCAATCTTCTATCAGAAAAATTGGACTCGTCAATTGAAAAACGACACGTGGAAATGACAGTAGGGGCCAAAACGTATATTTTATCTTAAAGTTTAAGTTTAAATTTTTTCAACTTCTTCAGAGAGAAAATAGTGTGTATATTACTTTTCATATCCGATTTTTGGAAGAATTAAAATTTTTGGGAGATTTAACTTAATTAAAGAAGTTATTGTGATACCCTCCAAGTCGGGTTTTTGGGGAAGGGTCTTCCAGACCCCGGAGGGTCAAATCGAATATCCTCTTTGTCTATGGTACCGGCCGACCGTCCATTTTTCGGGAACATTTCACGGCCACAGTTTTGAACCGAATTTCACCAAAATTTCTTTAGTCGGTGAACAAGAAAGTGAACGAGGGCGATTTTTGAGTTTCAAAAAAAATGGTGGAGATTTCTCGGAGAATTTTCACCAAATACTCTTTATATTTTTTTACGAATTTTTGGTGTAAAAAAAATTTAGTAGGGAGAAACTTGGTACTTCCACCCTTTGCGAGAGTGACTTCTCTTGGACAGAAAGACCATCATTTATACCTTGATGTTTGGAAAAAAAATTTGAAAATTATTCGATTAAAAAAATCCCCCTCCTTAAACTTCTCTTTCTTTATAATATGTACTTCCCTTCGTTAAACTCATCCTCCATTGTACTTGCCCCTCCTTAAACGTCCCCTATGTTACTTTCCCTTCCTTAAACTTCCCCTACGTTATATCCACACCCCCTCCTTAAACTTCCCCTACGTTATATCCACCCCCTCCTTAAACTTCCTCTACGTTATATCCACCCCTACGTTATATACACCCCCTACGTTATATCCACCCCCTACGTTATATCCACCCCCTCCGTTATATCCACCCCCTCCTTAAACTTCCCCTACGTTATATCCACCCCCTCCTTAAACTTCCCCTACGTTATATCCACCCCCTCCTTAAACTTCCCCTACGTTATACTTCTCCCTCCTTAAACTTCCCCTACGTTATACTTCCCCTTCTTTTAACTTCCTCTCCTTTATACTTCTCCCTCCTTTAGCTTCCCCTTCGTTATCCTCCCCCTCCATTAACTTCCCCTACGTTATCCTCCCCCTCCTTTAACTTCCGCTACGTTATCCTCCCCCTCCTTTAACTTCCCCTGCGTTATCCTCCCCCTCCTTTAACTTCCCCTACGTTATCCTCCCCTCCCTTAACTTCCCCTTCGTTATCCTCCCCCCTCCTTTAACTTCCCTATACGTTATCCTCCCCCTCCCTTAACTCCCCCAACGTTATTCTCTCCCCTCCTTTAACTTCCCTATACGTTATCTCCCCCTCCTTTAACTTCCCCTACGTTATCCTCCCCCTCCTTAAATCTTCCCCCTCTTTTATTGTTCCTTATTGTTCCCCTTCTTTATACTTCCCTTCGTTAAACTCTTCCTCCTTTATACTTCCCCCTCCTTAAACGTCCCCTACGTTATACCTCCTCCTTGAACTTCCCCTACGTTATCCTCTCCCCTCCTTGATTCATCCTCCCTTATATTGTTCCTTAGCCAAAAGTTTTCGTTGGAAGCTCTTCAAACTAGTACTTTTTTTTCCCCCTCCGCAATAATAATTTAATTAATTGCCTAATTTTAGTCAATCTCCGAAAAATCATGTTAATTTTATTATAAATTCATAAAATCATAATTTAAAAAAAAAGTGCTCAAAGATTTCAGGACATAGAAAAGTGTCCTCTAAATTTCCTTAGATTTCCATAGAAAATTATATAAAAAAAACTGCAATTTTATATCTCGAAAACGATGGGCTTAGAAATTAAAGGGAGAAAAGGTGGTAGGGAAGTTGAAGAGGGAAACCTTATTAGAAAAGTTTTCGGACGGGATATCATGGAAGTTGGAGAGAAAAAAGAAGGGTGAGGGGGCCGAAAACGTTTGGGTTAGCACCTCGGTTTACGCAACCTCTGCCAACTTCAGCGCCCCAAAAAAAAAGTTTTTCAAGAAAACTTTTCTTTCTAAGTTTATTTATCTTCCCAATAAATATTTTTATCTACTGTTATCTTTTTGTCATCATAATAGATATTCTCAAGTCTGCTTTCTATTCAAAAATATGCCTGAAGACGTCTTTTTCTAGTCTCCTAAGGTCTTTCAGGCTGTACAGCCGGATGCGCAGAAGGATTTGAAACGTTCACATCGTGAAGTCATCTGCCGTCCAAGACGTGCAAATCTTTCTGCGCATGCTCCAGAAGTTTCAAAACAGTTTCAAACTGCGGTTGGAACAAAGCCATTATAGAAAATACGTAGACAGACTTGGAATAAAAAGTTTAACGTCATAAAAATCTCTATGACATAGGCCATAAAAATAACGTGATTTTTTGTTAGCACAACTGGGCTATAACCGAAAATTACAAATAAATAACAAATAAAAAGAAACTACTTACAATAAAACCGTCGCATCCGCCAAATTTCGATCATTTTGTGTTTGTTTCATTTTGGTTTTATTACTTTAAAAAATGAAAAGGAAGCAAAGGATAAAACTATTTTTAAGGTAAAAATCTTGGAGATTCATTAATTTTTTTTCTAAATTAAAATCGGTCCCAGTTTCAAGGGGAGTCAAAATTGACGTCGTTCGATTCGTTTGTCTGTCAAATCTGAAGTCATCGGACGTCAAAGTTGACTGCGCATGCTCCAATAGTTTCAAATCGGTTTCAAACTGCGGTTGGAACAAAACTAATTATATATACGGTTCAGAAGTGGGCAATGGATCACCTCTTTTATTTTTTAACTAAGGAAGATTGGAAGAAAAAGTCATCTCGTAATGCTTAAAATTTAGATACTTGAATCAGTGATATTTGGAACTTCATAGCAAAAAATAAGATGCTGCAATCGAAAAAATGACCTAAGTAAAAGTTGCTTTAAATTGAGCGTAGAATCGATTAAAAGCATAAAAACATGGGGTTCCCATCTAAAATAACGAAGTTAGCACCTCTCTGCGCCATTCTGTATACCAAAACTAAAACCTACCAAATGGAGTCGATTCCTTGTCCAAAATTAAGGGGGGTTTACTTTAAACTTTTTTTTGTAGGACGAAAATTATAGAAGATATACGGGGTGGTCCATTTAGGACAAAATTCATACCAAAAAAAAGTACTGGTTTGAAGAGCTCCAATGAAAACTTCCTTAAAGAGAAGTAACAATATAGGAGGGGAAGTATAGGGGAGGGGGAAGTACAACGGAGGGGGAAGTATGACGGAGGAGGAAGTATAAGGGAGGGGAAGTATAAGGGAACGAAAGTATAACTGAGGGGGATGTACAAGGGAGGGAAAGTATAAAGAAGCGGGAAGTATAATGGAGGGGGATTTTTTTTTATCGAAAAATTTTCCAAGTTTGTTTTTTTTGAAAATTTATTAACTAAGGATCAAGGTAGAAATAATTGAATTTTTGCGCAAGAGAGGTTCCTCTCGTGGGGCGTGGAAGTATGAAATTTCTTCCTACTTTAATGAAAAATTATAATTTTTTTACACCAAAAATTCTTAAAAATATAAGGAGTAATTGGTGAAAATTTGGTGAAAATCGGATTAACGGTTCGGCCTCAACGAATTTTTTTAAATTTCTAACAGACATACTCCGCCATTTTTTCGAAATTAAAAAATCACCCTCGTTACATTCTTCTTCACCGGCTAAAGAAATTTGTGTGAAAATTTGGTTAAAATCAGTTGAAAACTGTGGCCGGAAAGGACGGCCGGCCGGCACCACAGACGAAGTTGAGATCGGTAAAGATCAATATTCGAATTGACCCTCCGGGGTCTGGAAGACACTTCACCGACGTCAACTTTGACGTCCAAATCCTTCTGCGCATGCCCCAGGAGTTCCAAACCAATTTGAGGAACAAAGCTATTCTATAATCCTTTCCTAGGGAAGAGAATTCCTCATAATGTGTAAGAGCGTGTTGTTTTTGACCAAAAGAAAGGGGTTTTAAATAGTGTAGGGGGGAAGTATTTAATATTGTGTAGGAAACTGTAGTTGGGGATGCCTATCTGAAACTATTAGAGCATGCGCAGAAGGATTTTCACGTCAAATTTGACGTCAGAAGACTTCAGGTGTGACGAACCAACGACTTGAACGACGTCAAATCCTTCTACGCATGCTCCAGGAGTTCCAAACCAGTTTCAGGAACAAAGCTATTCTATAATCCTTTCCTAGGGAAGAGAATTCTTCATAATGTGGAAGAGCGTGTTGTTTTTGACCAAAGAAGGGGGTTTTAACTATTAGAGCATGCGCAGAATGATTTTCACGTCAAATTTGACGTCAGAAGACTTCAGATTTGAAGAACCAACGACGTCAAATCCTTCTGCGCATGCTCCAGGAGTTCCAAACCAGTTTCAGGAACAAAGCTATTCTATAATCCTTTCCTAGGGAAGAGAATTCTTCATAATGTGGAAGAGCGTGTTGTTTTTGACCAAAAGAAAAGGGTTTTAAATAGTGTAGGGGGAAGTATTTAATATTGTGTAGGAAACTGTAGTTGGGGATGCCTATCCATCACGGCGCCGTTGACACCCGACCTCCCATTACACAAGACAAATGTCCCTCCGACCCTCCCAAAAACAACGCGGCGGAACCCTCTCGAAAAAAAAAAAAAAATATCTCCCCGATGGGTGTAAAACCGCCAACTCCTACCCCGTTTCGAAAACTCCAATACCGCACGTGTTTTTTAAAATCGTAATATGCGACATTTTTGTAGGCGGAAGGGGGTGTGAATATACGATCCGGTATTAAAAAACGGGGACTCGATAAAAAACGGTTAAAATCCTACCCTGAAAATCTCACCCTCCCCGGAATAAAAGGGAGGATTCGCAGGTGTAAATAATACCTATCAACTTGACGAGCCTCCGCACACCGCAAAAACCCTTTTCTCGCATTCTCAACACCCCACGGAGGGTCGCTATTAATATTAATTACGAAAATTCTGACGTTTCCCTTACGATTTTGACAGAATTTCAAAAGGGCCATTTTCGAATTCCGAAACACACCCTTCGCTATTCGTCCGAAACATCTACAGCATTAATGATTAACGGACTTCCCGGTCTAAATAGCATAATGCATATACAGGGTGGCGCAGAGAGATGCTAACTTCGTTATTTTAGATCGGAGCCCCATGTTTTTATGCTTTTAATCGATTCTACGCTCAATTTTAAGCAAATTTTACTTAGGTCATTTTTTTCGATTGCAGCTTCTTAAACTAATGAAGATGGGAAAAAAAGTCATCTCTTGATGCAGAAAGTTTAGATCAGTGTTTCTCAACCTTTTTGAAGCCTGCGCCCCGCTGTAAACAAGCATTTAGCGACGCCGCCAAGGGGAGCTTGAAAACGGGAGCCGGATTATAGGTTTTCGGTCCAAAGGGCCGGATTATTGTTTTTCCGACAAAAGGGCAGGATTATAGGTTTTCGGACCAATGGGCCGGATTATAGGTTTTCGGACCAAAGGGCCGGATTATAGGTTTTCGGACCAAAGTTCCAGAATATAGGTTTTCGGACCAAAGGGCCGGATTATAGGTTTTCGGACCAAAGTTCCAGAATATAGGTTTTTTTGGACCAAAGGGCCGGATTATAGGTTTTCGGACCAAAGGGCCGAATTATAGGTTTTCGGACCAAAGTTCCAGAATATAGGCTTTTTGAACCAAAAGGCCGGAATATAGGTTTTCGGACTAAAGGGCCGGATTATAGGTTTTCCGACCAAAGTTCCAGAATATGGTTTTTTGGACCAAAGGGCCGGATTATAGGTTTTCCGACCAAAGTTCCGGAATATAGGTTTTCGGACCAAAGAGCCGGATTATAGGTTTCGGACTAAAGTTTACCCTGTGGCTGAGTTTCATTTTGTACCTTGAAAACAGTGCGTCTTAGAGAAAAAATGAATAGAATAAAAATTAAAGAGAATTAAATTTCCAACAGAATTTTATTTAGTACATTTTTTCAATATCTGCAACGGTTTACGATTTACAAGCCTTTAAAAATTAACCTCTTAATGGTTATACTTCAATAACCTTCTTACACGGAGAAGGTCTACTTTTGATGGACTTTAACGCCTAAAATGTTCAAAATTTTGAAAAAATGAACTACTAGGTGTACAAAATGAAACTCGGCTAAAATCTACAAAATTCAAATTTACCCTGTGGCTGAGTTTCATTTTGTACACCTAATATTTAACTTTTTTTCCGATCTTCATTAAATAAATAAAAGGGGTAATTACTTGTAAACCACCGTGTACATAATAACTTTGTTCCAACCGCAGTTAGAAACTCCTTAAGCTTGCGCAGAAGGATTTTCACGTCAAAGTTGACGTCATTGAATCGTTTATCCATCTAATCTGAACTCTCAATTGGACTTGAAAATCCTTCTACGCATGCTCCAGGAGTTTTAAACTGCGGTTGGAACAAAGCTATGTATGGTCGAAAACGTGCTAAGACTTGAGAAAGAAGGGTGTACGTAAATAGCTCCAGAGAGCAATAAAAGTGTTTATTATACCCCGAGAGACGAATAACCCCCTGAAACTTGTCAACACCCTGGAGAGAGGAAAGACTGATAGTTTGTTATTCCAAATATTTCAAGAAAGCAAATATATTTTGAGTGCTTAAATCAAATTATCACATTAACGTCGTTTTTATGATGGAAAGTAGACACTTGTAAAAAAAATTCTGTTATCTTTTTTGTTCGATAAGAGGTATCAGTGATTATGTGCCAGTGAGACTTTAGTCATCGATGGTGGTATATTATAAAAAAAAATAATAAATAAAAAAAGGGAGGGTCCAATCTTAAAGATTGTTGGAAGCATCGGAGTGAAAAACCATCACGAAATACAATAGGGGATGAAGGGAGCCCCGGAGGGAATTATTAAAACTGGGGTAGCAAGTGGATGACAAATTGGGTCAAGGATTTGGAGCTAAGAAGATTTAGAAAGGGGGACGTCGAAAATTCCTAATGGTGTTATTGTGATTTTTCAGTGTGAGCCGAGGATGATGGGTTCTGACGGATCGAGGTGCGGATCGTGTTCATCAAGGATATCGGACAGGTACATCATGCGTGTCGGCGAGATC
>JACGAQ010001447.1:0-59881 GCA_014119065.1 Orius insidiosus | reverse complement strand
GTAGATGGATGAAGAAAAACTAGGGATATGACGAGATTTTTTTTAATGCCAACCGGGGTGTGTCATATTACGCTTTGCAATTTGTGTTCATTGAGTATGGCGGGCACAAAAAAAATTTTGTTCACACGATTCTAAAACATGTGTCGAAACGTTTTCAATACATCGATCTTCTTATGTCGACATTAGAATGTCATCACGATCTCCTTCATCACAATTTATCTTCCGCCTTTGTCAAGATGGGCCTGCTTGGGAAACAGACGACAATAAAAAAAATTTAAAGTTTAAAGTTATATAATTATTCTGAGTCATAGTAGAAGAGTTTGTGGCGCACGGTTAATTTTTTATTTATTGTAGGTCTCATCCAGGCTGCAACTACTGCGATAACATCGCTTTTTAAAGAAATCTCTTATTTTAAAACAATGGTGTTTATCAGTACATTCAAGAGGCAAGCAGTCTCTCGGAAAGGATCTTACAAAAAAGTAAAAACAATGTAGGTAGCTAAAATCTTAGCTACTGTTAGAGATTGAGGCCTCTGAAAACCGCAAACGTCTTAAGCACTTAGATCCTTTTTTTCTCTAATTCATAATCGATAGTTTGTTACCTTACAAAATTTTTTCCTTTCGACCATAAAATCTTGACAATCACTCACTTTACTTTACAACGCCATAAATTCAAGTGAATTATATAAGAAAAAAAATTCATGTTTTGTAACTAACCTGTAAACGAAAGGTCCGACTTCTTGAAGTCGTGGCTTCTGCCCATGAAGAAGAAAACCGTCTGGGTTCGTCACGTTGAAAACCCAGACTTTCGTCAGCCTCACCACTCCGGGCTGCCTCCAATAATAGTAGCTTATGCTTCCATTCCACAGTCTTAATTGCTGAAAAAAAAAGATGTTATTGACGCCTGACATTTTCAAAAGCGGTCAAGCTTTAATCCCAAACACTTTTTTGGGTCATTGCATAATTTGTTTTGCATTTTACATAGTATTCATTCTTACAAAATATAAAGATTTCTAATTTAAAAAAGGCAAAATTATTTTTATTAGATGGAGTAGGTGGCTAAACAAGGATTCCGAACCTCGTACTATAAAAATACCCAGTAAGGAACTCCTTCGATGAATTCGATTATGCAAATCTGTCAGACATCCAATAAAACTAATTGCACCTAAAACCGTCAAGGATTTTAATAAATTATTAATATTTTGATTTTAAGATACTGTTAGGAATCCTTGGCCATGAAAAATATGCGACCAATCTTTTTTGAAATTTAAAAATAGAAATGAGGAATGAGGAAAATCAGGGTACTTCTACTATAATGCTATACTGCAGTTCACTTTTTATATTAATCTGAGAAAATAAGGAGTGTGGGAAGTGGGATTCGAGACGACCTTAGGATTATGACTCTTCTAAGGGAAATTGTGGAAAGATTGACTGTTATCCTACAGGTTACTTCTTTTTCTCTTCACTTTTACTACAATTCAATGTCTAGGATGACAGGTTGACATTGAGGTAGCAGGTACTGGATCAACCTCCTCTGTCCCACAAACTTTTTATTTTATAACTCGTCCATAAATAAAATAATCCTAAATTTTGAGGAAGTTAAAAAAATATTTTTTGACTTTTTTCCTTGTTGACATTCTAATATTAAACAACACCAAAATAAGTTACGAAACGTGGGATCTTTATCATAAGCTACTAATGAATATGAAAATGGCAGGTTTTTTTTAGGTCAGTATGTCCCTCATGACATACTGGGCAGTTCGACAGCGGCATTCCTACGGAGGGCGAAATCGACGCCACAGATTAGACGATTAATTTGTTATGATGAAGTAAACTGTTTTTTATTGCGTTTCTTCCTTGTTAAACGGTTTTATAAATCCTTCAAAAGGTGTGAAAATGAATGTTTTATTGTCTATAAAATGTTGTTTTTCCTACTACAGAACACGCCATATTCGGGAACGTAAAAACTTTCGATTTTTTTTTATTCGGCCACGAACTTGAAGCGCTTGAATTTTTTTTATGAGATAAAAATCAAGTTTTATTTTCTTCTTCCACGTAAATTCCGATGTGGTAACAGGGGAACTTACATTGAACTTGCCTTTTGGGGCTATTACGTCAAAATGATGCATAATTTCTGAAAACACTGAGAATCCAATTCGAAAATTGCATAATCGAATTTTTTCAATGATTTAATTTTTTGACCCTTTCATCCAAAAGAAATTGATGAAAAATGATGAATACACGCCTATACCTTCTATTTGATGTGATCTTTAAAGGCCATAGAATGACTACAAAAATTATAATGACTACCGGAAAACTTCTTATCCTTATCTGTAGAAGAATAAAAAATATTGTCTAATTAGTGACTGTCTTTTTTAGGCATAATTATTAAAAACTGTGACAAAACAGATAAATCAAATGTTCACTACCTTGCCCTTGAAGTATTCATCTGTCATTGTCAATATTAACAAAAAAAAATTGTTTATATCCTGTGTTTATTTTACAAATGGGCCAAAAATGGGCCTAAATAAGACGAAATTATGGGAATCGAAATTAAGTAATACAATTTTGGTAATTGTTTTTCGATATTAAAGCCAAGGTTGGCGTTTTTGAGACACTTATTGAGGGTTTTTTGAAAATTTCGAGATGGGTCGTCTAAACTAGGTCTGGGTCAGTGGTGAAAATAAAAATTCTTAGTTTTGTAACATTATGCAAGTTTGTTAATGGGTTTTTCTGATTGGTTGTGGACATAGAGATGAGGCAGAGTGCACACACGACTTTCTCTGAGAAGACGAACATTATTCAAATATTTCAACTTCGATGTTGCACACACTTTTGACAATGCACGTTTGATTAATTTCAGTGAAGGGATGGGAAAAAAGAAAGAAAAAAAATTAAATCTCCCCAAAAAACCATAAATCTTCATTTTCAAAGCTCCTCTTGGTGGCATTAACTTCTCAAGATAGTTTTTATCGGAAGTCGAAGTTGGTACTGATAAGTACCTAGTACCTACCAACCTGGTCTTTGATAACCAAATGGTTTAAAATTATTAATTCCTTTATTCCGTTTTCAAAGCTCCCGTGGTGGGAGATAATTAATCTCTTTCACTCTAGGTCAATATCCCTAGGATCTTCAAGTTTTCTGAAGATTTTTTTATAGATCTTAGTTTAAGTTTCTTATCATTCTTATCGGCGCTTTACATGACTTTCTTTCCACCAAGTGGAGCTTTGAAAAGGGAGAGCCTGAAGAAGCAGTTTCTTAACTATACGTTCATGTATTAGGCAGATTGTTTTTTCTGTGAATAAACAAAAAATATTTCTATATTTATTTTTACCTTGAAAAGAGTAAACAAGGAACATAACAAGACTATTGTCAAGAGAGTTTAGAAACAGCCGTTTATTGAACGTAACAGACGAAGAGAAAAAAAAAATTGAGACATTGGGTCAAAAGCTGTAACCGTAGCTGATTCTTCAAAAGCGTTAACTGAAGGTGAAAGTCGTTTGTAGAAGTAAACCGAGTGTAAATTGTCTGCGGTATCATTTCTATCGCAACAGGAAATTTTTGACCAATGTGTAAATAAAACCGCTGATTTATTAAAGCGTGTGGAACTATTTCAGGTGACAGCTTCATTAGTATCGCATTTCGAGGGGTGAATTTTTTTGAAAAATCTGAATGGGCTAATTTATTTTGAACGGGTTAGCAGAGTTAAAGTTTTTATATTTGTCTACTATAATGAAAGTAAAACCTTGGAAATTATCCTTATTTGGTTATTAAAATTTAGTATCTAGTCAACTTACTTTTATTACTACGTAGTCTACCCAGGGTAACGTCGACATAATTATTCCCAGGGCTAACACACAAAGTCCTAATGTCACGAATGCCAATCGACCTAAAAAAAATTAAAAATTTATTTAATAAAATATAAACAAACATGAAAATATAAGGAAAATAGATTAATTTAAAATCAATTGGTCAATAATAATGTTCAACGATTTAAAACAAATTAAATTTGGCAGCTGTATTTTTCGACTTTCAAGGGCGCCTTGTAAATCATTTCCTTCTGGTCGATTTAGCATTAAAATACCATTAATAAAAATATTAAATTTTTTTTGGCTTCCTGTAAAAAAAATCAATGACAGGAAAAATGGGTTGAAAGAAACAAAAATTTCTTCGCCCATTGAAAGACGAAAAAGACGCACGAGTCAAGTGAACGACCTTGGGGTCCGACCTTTAGACCCGATCTCGTTACGTCATAATTGATGCTACCTCCTGTAATACTTTCACTCCGGTCCGGTTTGTTACCCCTATCGTCTACGAACGCGCCTCCGCCTAGTACTCCACCTCTAAAACGGGTACATTACGAAAAAAGCAACGACTTTTTTTTTCTATTTTTATTGTTTATAAAAATTCAAAGAATCTTTATAAATTATGCAACAATGACTCCATCTTTTATTTTACTAAATTGCATGGTCAGAAACGTCAAACATATTAAATTAACCTTGGTTTATTTAATGATAGTAATTTATTTCCTATATTAAATAGAAAAACCTATCATCCTACGATTATGGCTAAAAAGAAGACGATCTCATAACCACAAACTTAAAATTGATAGTTTTGACACAAAGTCCCCTATAAAAAATTGTTAGCTTGTTAGTTTTTCCTGGCACGAACTTAAAAACCTTTCGCTACCTAATGAAGAAACGTGTTTTTCTGGTGAGCTCAGTTCGATACCCTCTTGCACTAGGTAAGTGCTTTGAAGTGCCCTAAATTCCGCGCAGGGCTTGTAAAAAAAAAACTTTTTCCCCTCATCAAAAGTGATCTTGTCAAGAGAACACAGTTTTTGCTTTGATCTTCCCCTTACGAAAAAGTTCTCGACAGTTAAAGTAGAAAATTACATCATTAAGCAATTGCACACGTTATAAAATTTACTACAAGATAATATATCACTCAAATGGATTTAAATGTTTTTATAAAACTTTCTAAAAAAAGGCGTTTTATTACTTAATAAAACCGAGCACTAGCTTACTTGACATACAAACTATTTATTTAAAATTTAATAGATACCGTTTGAAGGGTAAAGTACGAAAAATTCTCGTATATAGTTCAGGGCTTTCTTGACGCCGACCTTAAAAGAATCGTTTCTTTTGGTTTTCTCCTTTTGGATGAGCTGCGTCGGAGTTTTCATGTTTGTGGTCACCCTTGAAATACTGATCGCGAAAAGATCCGAAGGAAACGAAAATCCCATTAGGAAATTATCGGAATTCTGGAGGGATTGTTTTTGTTTTATTTTGGGTTTCACTATCGAATAACAATAACGATCTAGGAATCGGTCACGTACACCAACTAATTTTAAGACAATCCCGTAATTTTGCTAATATATCCATTAAGAGTTGTTTAATATCGGGATAGTATAATAATCTAATTTAACGGACGCCTGGAGGTCGTATGAGTTCAGAGGCCCGGACTGTGATTGATATTTTGGCCAATGCCCGGACTGCAAATTTTTGCGCAAAAATTTTTTTTGGTTGCGGAGACCAGTTTTGTCAGCATGAAAAGTTTACTACCAACCCTGCAAAAACGTATCCTAAGTATGCCATTTGATGGAGATTTTATTTTATTTGAAGTGCCATTAGAAATGCATTTTATGGTTACGATTGCAAAAGCGCATGAAGCGCTGTGACGCAAAAGGGGCATTTGACTAGGAAAAAGTCGGGTAATCACATATGACGGACGTAATGACATACCAAGGATCGTTCCGAATCGCGTCACGCATTTCACGCAACCTAAAAATTGTCTGCCCTTCCATGTTGAAACGTCGTAATTCAAAATTTGAAATGGAATTTAAAATAGTAAAATCAGCTTACCGTAATTGACTTTTCCTTGTTCGGAGACTAGCATCTGCAATGGACTCGTATCCTTGAGGGAAGGGCCACGCCTCACCGGAGGGACGCCGAACAGCCTGTTTTTGGCCGACTGGCCGACCCTCAAGTACTGCTTCGTAAGACCCATCGCCTCAGTGCATCACTAAAACAGAAGTTTTTACATTATTTCAAATAGACATCCAAAGCTAGGGAAAACAAAAAATGAAATCAAAAAGCCAAAAATGTGGAAATTTTCAGCGGGACGAGAAAAAATTTCCTCTCATCAGCGGAAAAATAAACTGATTTCAATTGAGGCGCTCCGAATACGAAGGGCGAACTCGACATCGGACAAATTTTTTTTTTTCATTTTCAGATTCTAGACCTTTTGAAGAATACACCATGTAATTTTCATATTGAGTTTCCCCTTTAAAATACGTAAAAACCGATATGCGGCAAAGCTCTACTCTCAACCTTTTTTATTTAATTTTTTTTTTTCTTTTCGAGATTGGTGATTTTTAAAAAACCCTTTTCTCTATGATTCTATGATGATTCTAAAATCTCGACACGAAAATTCCTGAGAGTGACTTTTCTGTCGAGTTCGCCCTTAACAGAAAACTTTAAAATGCGAATATCTCGAAACTACGTTTTGTCGAGTTCGCCCTTCGTATTCGGAGCGCCTCAATTCTAAAACAAGAAATGTGCACGGTACCAAAATGAGAAAGTCTGATTGCTTCCAAAACTAAATATTTGACTCCGAAATCCGAAATTCGACTCTTTTTTAATTTTTGAGGAAAAAAAAAGTGGGCCATTAGAAAATGCTTTTGATTCCAGTTCCGCTGGATACTTTTGAAATCGGTTAAAAATTATTGGAATTCGAAGATTTTCAAAAATTCTTTATTTTTTATTTAGAAGAATATTTTATTCCGGTGCAATTAAAGGTGTAAACGCGATGAAAAAATAAAGATAAAAACGTAAACTCAATAATTACACTGCATGGCAAAAAGGATTCTTTCCCCCACCGAGGAGTAAAATAGCCGGCAATTAGTCTGAATGCTGCATTTATCGTATCAAGTGTCGATTTTAACCTCAATTTCAGACAGAAAGATTTTAAATTAAATTAGGCGTAAAATATCTTATAAAAAATTACCGCTTGCTACAAATTTGACGCTTTAATACTAGTGGTAAATAACTATGATGAACGATCTTAGATATTGAAATACTCAATACATCAAATAGAAATTGCAATCAAATTAACATCAAAATACCTTTAAAATCGATATATTTTAGCAAAAGGGCTACAGAATTTAAAATTTTAAAATTTTCAAGCAAATATGTGTAGAAAAATTATCTTTAAAATGAGCATTAAATGGACTCTTTCCCATGCCTATACTCAATTTATGGAAATCAAGAAAAACGATTTCCCTAAATTATGTAGTTATCTCACATTTATCATAAGTAGAGATTTTACAATTTGGATTAAACAAATTGCAAACTTATGGCTCATTATTAGATACATTTTTCTTCATTTTTAGGTATATTTTTATTTTAACATTTTGAAATGTAACCTTTAAAAAGTATTTTGAATATTGTTTTCTGAAAGTTAGGAGTGGCTTAAGCCCCTGAGGAGTTCTACCGGACTCGTAATTTCGACCAACTAAAAAAAAAAAGAAATTTCGCATTCGTCGAAATATTCTAAACAGAATAAAAACTATGTCAAAGGATTAGCGCCGGTCATATAAGCTATTTAATTGACCCACGGACCTTGGCCGTCTTGGAGAGATTTCTCTTTTTTCCTCCCTTTACTTACGCGATAAATAAGCATTACTACGCATTTACCGATAACGTGACATATTGAATATAAAACGGTTCGAATTTTCTCTATATGGCATATTATTAAATTAAACACTTGAGTCCTACTTCTCTCAAAAAAACATTGCTTCACCGATTTTACACCTTTGGTCTTTGATATTTAAAAACAGCCATTTATAAGCCCACTGAAGCGTAAAATACTGTTTGAAATAATAATTATTTATTGTGATACCCTCCACGTCGGGTTTTTGGGGAAGGGTCTTCCAGTTTTTCTTAAGCAACCTCCCTTAGCCACCTCAGCGGGCTCAACTATATAGTGGAGAGGTCAATTATTATCCGAGGATCACTTTTAACTTTGGTTTTGATCCTGTGAAGCCTTAATATAGTTTCAAATTATAAAATTCTAAGTATGCAGAAATGTCACCCTATAAATTATAAAAAGCTCGTTAAGAAAAAAAAATTTTAAGAATTTTTCTAATATGGGGGTAATAAATAATAGGGTCATAACTTGTAAGTTTTATTTACTGGCTTAAATGGAGATCTTTCAAAGCGATTTCAACGCCAGTGAATAAGCCATTTAGAGACTTTAACGCTTGAGTTGCTTGTTTCTTTTGGAAAGGAATTAGTGTACGCTTTTAAGGTTTAAATACGGGGCCACAATTACTTCTTTGAGGTAGTTAAAAGTAGAAAAAAAAACTTTTTAAATTTTTGAGATAGTTTTAGGTCTTTTTTTAAGTTACGTAAATTTCCAGTTTCCGGTAACGATTAATTTTCTCGTCTATATTTTGTGACCGTTTTTTAAGTACCGCGACCTCGACGTTTGGTTCTAGAATCTCTTATGTAAAAGTAAACAGGAAGCTTAACCTGTACTTTCTTCCTTTACTCACTGACCGATATTTTACTTCGTGTAATGTGAACTAAACCATCGTGCAAACAAAATGTCATATGATTTTTTTCCTTACAGAAATTTGATATTTTAGGCAAAAAAAAATCGTACGAAAGAGGATTTGAAGCCTGAATTACTAGTTGAGCGCGCTAACCACTACGCTATAAATAAAGGAATACTTTAAAAAAATTTATAGCGATGTAAGGAGGTAATTTCCTCCAAAAAAAGGCAAAATCCTTCAAGATTCACCATTTAAACTTTTATAAGACCCTTCAGTACATGACAATCTAGCCAATTTTCCAACTGTCTTATACTCTTAATAATTTGGGAAATCTATTTTAGGCCCTTTATGTAATTAGAGCCTTTGGCATACAAATATTCGAACAAATTAGCTTTAGTAACTTCTACGCTGCAAATAACTGGGGAAAATGGGACTTTTTAAAAAATATAACGAGGAAATTTTTAATTTTTGGAAGCTATTCCCGCGATATTTATGAATCGTAAATAATCGCCCGTGGACATCGAGCGTTTCCGTACTCGGGTTAAATAATCGTGCGGAAGAACCGTCACAGTCAGCTTTCTAAAGGCGACTGCGGTCACATGGGAATGCATCCAAATTCAAGTAAACACTCCCACTACTTTAGGCACACGAATCAAAAGGAGCAAACCGAATAATTCGAAGATAAGTAGGGAGGGAATTACGTTCCGAAAATACATCGCAATAAAATTATCCTTTTTGTACAGTACGATAAATTTAAAATCCAAATTTTTAAGGTGTTGCAAAAATATTTCTGAATCAAAAGGATCGATAATGACGGTAGTCAATTTTTCTTTCAAAACCATCTATAATCGACGTTTCGCATTTGAAAAAAAAATCCGTCCGTGCACAGAATCACAATAGAATTTCTGTCAGATTGGATCTTGCACAACGATTACGCTCTTCGGTAATCCGGTTCCATATTTTGGCAATAGGTGTTATAGGCCGTAATACCCTTTGCAGATCTTAAGAGAAAAAAAAAAGTTATGAAATAAAAACAGAATCCCCTTTTTTTATTCATTTATCTTCATTTTTCTTTCTTGATAGAGCCACTACGACAATTTAGGTCATGGGTGACATCTTGGTCAAATCCAATATATTACGAGAAAGCTGCTCTAGTAAATTCAATTAGAGCGCTTTTCTATTGCAAAATACAAAATTTTAAAAATTTAAAACTTTTTGTCAGACCACATCTTTGTTGGTTAATCAACATCTTTGGTAAATATTAAAAGCCTAAAAATTTGCGCAAATATTCATTATTGTTAGTTTTGAAAATCTTGAAGACGCTAATATTGGTGACGTTATTTTTTTTAAACATAAAAAAAATGTTGAAAAGAATCTTTTTTTTTCTATTATTTCATTATTTTATTATTATTAAAAAAAGAATATCGACTTTTTTTTCATATTCTACATTTTGCCTTTCCTGTCATCGACCTTAAAAAAGGCAGACAAAGACAATCTCGATAAACTAAATTTTATAAGACGTATGGAAAAAATGAACTATCACTTGTATTTTAGAACAAAAATAATTATTATTAAAATATATTGGTGAAAATTGGCACGGGAGCTGCTTCTAATAATTCAATACCAAATCTAGTATAGATAGTATAAATATTTGAAGATTCAGGGCTATTATAAACTTTAAAAAAATCTTTAAATTTTGAATGGCAATTACAAATTTTCAGGTAAATTGTTACTTAATTAATTTACTAAGTCCTTTGGAATTATAATCCAAGGGTGGTTTATTTTTTATATTTTTTTAATCTACCTACTATCTTCACTTACTACTTCTCGTTATAATGTGTTTTTAAGCTTACGATAAAAATTTATCGAAAAAAGCACAATTTAAAATTTCTGCTGATACTTACAGGCAGACGTTCTATTCAAGAAAAATTCGTCACAAAAATAAATTGGTTGTGCATATTGTGGACTCAGTGAAACATCGCCCAAAAAAAAAAAGGCCATAGAAATCAAGATTATATCAAGAATTTTAATCCGAATTTGTTAACATCTCCGAAATGGGTCGTAAAAATCGACAGAAGCCTACACTAATACGATTTCAAATTTTTAGATTGGCCAGAAGCCTGATTATCTGTTGCATCACGTGGACCGGTTTGAATAAATTGACCATTTGTCTAAAAAAATTTTTATGTATTTTTCGACGGTTTTTTAGTGCCGAGGATTGGGTGAGAGAAGTTATTGATGTCATTTCTTTTGGATGATCTTTTTTAATTTTTTTTTCTTAGTCTCACCTTTATCCCCGGTTTGTTATACGTTTTTGGTATTGAGGGAGGTGAACACTTCTCACTATCACTACCGACTCACTGACTGTGTCTTTGGGAATCCTACTACCCTCACTACCTCCTTCTTCGGGGAGGGAGTCTACTTTCATTCAGCACGGATTTTTTTTTTTTTCGTTTAACTTTTAACCCCCAAATCTTTTAAGGATCTTCGACAATGAAAATGAAAAATTTCAAATAAAAGGAAATTTAGATAAAACCTCAACTTACTAAACAACTACAACTTGAGGTTTTTGGGAAATGGGCCTTTTAGTTCCGACCTGAAATCTTTTATCTGCGCTTTTTGACGCCGAATTCGCCATTTTATTGGTTTGATTTTCACCGTCTTATTTATATGAAAAATCCGATACTTTTTAATAAAGAAAAAAAAAAAAGGTCACCTAAAAACTTTATGCTTGATATGCGTTTTCTATTTATGGAAACCATTTTCAACAGAAATTAGATCCAAGGAATTTTTTATTGAAATATTTTTTTTTAAATGATAGGACGCAAATTACTTATCTGAAACTGGCGATGGAACTTCATTCAAAATATCCCAAAGATCATCAGGTGTCATTTTGCAAACATTCATAATAGCAGCCAACTGTCATAGAAAAAGTCCCGCGGTCTTTTTGACCCCATAGGTCTCTAGTCTCAAAAACCCATTTTCAAAAACTGCACACTAAAATCATTTATTTTCTTAAAAAATTTTAAGCGGAAGCACATACTTGTTAAAATCGAAAGTATGTAACATTTTGGTTCACGGTTTATATTTTATGCTTCGTGATTTGACGCTATCAGTGCCTAGCAATCATAATAATGTTAAGATTTAATGAAGTAACGAGAGTTAAGGAAAAGAAAGCGAGACATTAATTCTTAAACAAAAGAGTCGTTCGGTTTTTCCTCCTCACTCCAAAAAGGACTCCTTAGGTCGCCTAAATTTCCTAAAAGATTGCCAAAATTTTTTTTCGGATTAAATCTAATTTTTCTTCTTCTTCCTTATATTCAACATTTTGAATGAAAATCTCCTAATCTTTCCGTTCCCTGGGGATCCTAAAACAAAAGGGACTGCAGCAGGAATGCTCCATTCAGTGTGGATTCGTGGAACCCTCGACCTTCGCAGCACCGTCGGAATTAAGGTGCTGCCTTAATCCCTCGCCCTCGGTGGTCCCCATTCATCCTAATTAATGCACAGCTTTAAATAACAAAGTGCCAAAATGAATCGAATGATATTCTTTCCATTGGCATACAGTAGCGAACGAAAAGAGACGGATCCTGCCAGTCTGAGGCAATGGACCGAAAGCATTCGCACGATTTTAATCAAACGGTGTTGCCCTGAATTCATTTGTACGCAGTTTTCATTCCGCACGAGACGCTTTATCAATCTGTTTGAACACACAAGCGTACCTGAGTAGATGTTGATTTAATATTGTTACCTCAAACGGAATGTTCTTACGTAATTAAGTTCCACTTTTAATAGAAAAAAGAATAAGATTGTTAATAGATCTCGTGCGTGATGATCTAACATATTATACAATAAATTGACGCTCTTGAGCATACATCGCCTGAAACCTCTGATACGTAGATTCATTCGACTTGGCGGCCCTCCAATCATAAGAACACGAATGAGGAAAAACATTTTCAATTATTTTCTTAGCTGTTAAGACGTTCGTGTTTCTTCATAACAATATAAAAGGAAGTCTTTTTCGTTTTTACGGTTTTTCCAAATTGGCAAATTGCAATCATTCAGCAAATCGCAATCATACAGTTTTTGTTTTTTTAAACGTCAAATTTTACCATTTCTTCCCGATTATCTTACGATCTGTTGCTCAAGGCGAAAATTTATTAACATAAAAAATAAAGCTGACAAAATTTCCTAAATAAATGTACTTATATGTTTTTGACGAGGAATCAATCATTTAGTAGATATGCAGGTCAAAAATGGAATTTTTCCATGTTTTTTAACTTCCTCAATGAAAAGTTATTGTGATACCCTGCAGACCTCTCCCTCCAGGCTTTTGAACTGAATGTGCGTAGATAAATGAGTACCTTTTTCCTTAAATAGCACGCCTTACTTGGATTTTCCATCGAAGTATTGAAACGCGTCACCATTTAATGTGTACTCATTAATGCTAATTGAAAATCACAAGAGGAAAAAAGTTAACTGGGAATTCGCACGTACAAGTATGACTAGCTTAAAAGCTAACAGGCAACTAATTAACCTTTTTTTATATTTTTAAATCATTTCTTACTTAGAAAAACTATTAAATGTACATATTAAAATAAGTTTTATGGATTTTTAATGCTTATTGAATTTTAAAAAATTGATTATTAATAGTTTTTTGATCCTTGAGCTAACTTGATAGTATCGAGTTTTCCTTTCTTTTGAGGACAGAATCTGCTGAAAGGAGTTAAAAAAATAATAAACATCTTATCTTCTTGGTACTCTTTTGTCTATAATTATTCATTATTCTATTATTCATTATTATGATAATCGTTTGCAATTAGGGAGAGGATTAATAATTTTTATTTAGTTGTTATTTACAATTATTTAAAATAGTGATATAATGCCTAATGAGATTTTTTTTCTATGTGTCCGGTCCAAAAATTAAAGTTTAAGGAGGGGAAAAGTCCTTCTGAGTGGCAAAACTAGAATGCATAATCAGGTTTGCACTGGGGATTCATGTAAAAATCATTTCAAGGATCTGTTGGTAAGCCTTTTCCTTGTAACTTGGAAAATTACTAAGAAAGATTTTTGAGGTGAAAACTCAAAAGTTTTTCTTCAAAGTTTTTAATTGCGGAGAAAAAAAAATTTCGCCGAGAAAGTCGGTTGTCATAAAAAGTCCTATAATGGCATTTGAACGAGAGAAAAATTGTAACAGAAAGTAAAAATTTTTTTTATGCGTTAAACCTTTAAGTAAGATAGATTTTTTTTCTATTTCCTGGGCCGCTTTTGAAAGTTTTGCTTCAATTTCTAATTCGACTTTGATTCAATTTTTTTACGCGTCTGACATCATTTCAACACATCAATTACGACTTTAAAATTACATGATGAATTTTATCTTTACATTTTAATTAGAAAAAAACCGGAATGGTTGTTTTTATTTATTTATTTTATCGCACGAGATTCACAGGAAGTGGTTATTTTTACTTTTTGAGTAGGGTAAAATAATAATTTAAGTGCTTTTTAGGTAGATTTTTTTTTCAGTCATTTCTTTCCTCTTATTGGTTAATAATATAATAAAAATATTATTTTATTAAATCCATTTAATTTAAACTTTCTTACAGAGGCTGTAATAGTTCATCCTTTCATGTGGCGAAACGAGTGGCTGAATTTTGTTTAAAAAAAAAGGGACGTACTAGTCTGGAGCTGGCCCCGACGGGAACTTCCTTAAAGAGAAGTATCTATATAGGAGGGGGAAGTATATGGGAGGAGAAGTATAACGGAGTGGGAAGTATGTGGGAGGGGAAGTATAACGGAGGGGGAAGTATAACGGAGTAGGAAGTATAATATGGGAGGGGAGGTATAACGGAGGGGGAAGTATAACGAACGGGGAAGTATAACGGAGGGGAAAGTATAAGGAATGGGAAAGTATAACAGAGGGGGAAGTATAATGGAGGGGGAAGTATAAGGGAACGAAAGTATAAAGGAAGGGATGTAGTAGGGAGGAAAAGTATAAAGGAGAATTTTCCAAGTTAGTTTTTTCGAAAAATTTTTCTGGCTTTTTTTTTTTTTTTTTTTTTTCGAAAAATTTTCTAAGTTCTTTTTTCGAAAAATTATCTAAGTTCTTTTTTTTGAAAAATGTTCTAAGTTTTTTTTGTCCGAAAAAAAAATTTTTTTTTTTTTTCAAAAAATTTTCAAAGTTTTTTTCGAAAAATTTTCCGGGTTTTCCTTTTTTTTTTTTTTTTTTTTTCGAAAAATTTTTTAAGTTCTTTTTTTCGAAAAATTTTCCAAGTGTCGAGGTAGAAATAATGGGCTCTTTGGCCTAGGGATGTGCCTCTCGTAAAGGGTAGAAGTACGAAATTTCTCCCTACTAATAAAAATAGTAATTAAAAAGTGGCAATTTTTTGCACCAAAAATTCTTAAAAAATATAAGGAGTAATTGGTGAAAATTTGGTGAAAATCGGATTAACGGTTCGGCCGCAGCGAATTTTTTAAAATTTCAAACAGACATATCTCCGCCATTTTTTCGAAATTCAAAAATCCCCCTCGTTACATTCTTCTTCACCGGCTAAAGAAATTTGTGTAAAAATTTGGTGAAAATCGGATAAAAACTGTGGCCGTAAAGTGTTCCGGAAAAAAATGCTACGGACGGCCGGCCGGCCGGCCGGCACCACAGACAAAGTTAAGATCGGTAAAGATCAATATTCGATTTGACCCTCCGGGGTCTGGAAGACCCTTCCCCAAAAACCCGACGTCGAGGGTATCGCAATAACTTCTTTAAGGAAGTTAAAAAAAAGGGATGTTCGCGGTGAGGGGTTGAATTCTTATGACGTCGCTAGCCTATGTTAACTTCCTTAAAGAAGTTATTGTGATACCCTCGACGTCGGGTTTTAGGGGAAGGGTCTTCCAGACCCCGGAGGGTCAAATCGAATATTGATCTTTACCGATCTCAACTTTGTCTGTGGTTCCGGCCGTCCGTAGCATTTTTCCGGAACGCTTTACGGCCACAGTTTTTAACCGATTTTCACCAAATTTTCACAAAATCTTCTTTAGTCGGAGAAGAATGTAACGAGGGCGATTTTTGAATTTCGAAAAAATGGCGAAGATATGACTGTTTAAAGTTTGAATTTTCCGGAACACTTTACGGCCACAGTTTTCATCCGATTTTCACCAAATTTTCATCAATTACTCCTTTATTTTTAAGAATTTTTGGTGTAAAAAAATTGCCACTTTTTAATTAGCATTTTTTTTAGTAGGGAGAAATTTTATACTTCTACCCATTACGAGAGGCACATCCGTAGGCCAAAGAGCCCATTATTTCTACCTTGGCACTTAAAAAATTTTTCGAAAAAAAGAACTTAAAAAATTTTTCAAAAAAGAAAAAGGGAAACCCGGAAAATTTTTCGAAAAAAAAACCGGAAAATTTTTCGGAAAAAAACTTGGCAAATTTTTTGAAAAAAAAAACTCGGAAAATTTTTGGGAAAAAACAAAACTCGGACAATTTTTCAAAAATAAACTTAGAAAATTTTTCGAAAAAACAAACTTGGAAAATTCTCCTTTATACTTTCCCTCCCTTATACATCCCCTTCCGTTATACTTTCGTTCCCTTATACTCCCCCCTCCGTTATACTTCACCCTCTGTTATACTATCCTCACTTAAACTTCTCCCTCCCATATACTTCCCCTCACTTATACTTCCCCCTCCCATAACTTCCCCCTACGTTTTACTTCCCCTCCGTTATACTTCCCCCTCCTATATAGATACTTCTCTTTAAGGAAGTTTTCGTTGGAAGCTCTTCAAACCAGTACTTTACATTGTTTTCAAATAGCAAAAATTGAGACATCAAATAAAAATAGCCTTTTGAAATCATTGACAAATGTTTTCTTTACATGGGATGTTGGAGGAATAAACCATTCAGATTAACCCCGACAAAAGTGAGAGCGTAAAAATGTGTAATGAGCCGAATTCGGTTATCTAAAAATACCACAAACAAGATCCTCACGATTTTTCTGGAGGTTAAAAAAATATTTCAGCGGTCATTTTTTGTATTGAAAGATGGAAAAGGATTACAAAAATTGTGACCATCTTTACATAAAAACCACCGAATGACTCCATTTTGGCTATTTTAAAACAAAATTCTATTATATGGCCAAGAATTTTTGCATTTGTTTTTTTTAATTTAATTTTTAAATTTCCTGTTCAATATAATAAAGTTTGGAGATGTTCCAAAAGTTAAGACAGAACCATAAAATACACGAGTATAGCGTTCGGAAGATTCGGCTTATTTTGCGTCACGGATGAACTTTAAAGAAAGGTCTTTCCGTTGGACATTTTTTTTCACTTTTTTGACATTTATCAATATAAATTATTGAAAACAGGATTTTCGTAATGGCGGATAGCTTCGCAAAAAATAAATAAATAAAGGAAAAATAATTTTCTACGTGGAAAATCCCAACGGGGCGGCACTTTCCGTCACGCATCAAACTTTTAGTAAACGTGCACTTCCTTGAAAAATTCAGAAAATTGTTTTGAATACGGGAACGACAATTTTAGACATAAAAATTAATCGAACATAATTTAGGACCGTAAAATAGACCTTCCTGTGTGCTTTTTAAAATTTTCCAGCAAGATTGTAAGGGAAGAAAAACTATATTTTATCTAATTTTCAAAAAGGTTAATCCTTCGTATAAATAAAATTTTATTTAAATTGACGATTTTACGTAGATGGCCGTTTTAAGTATCCAAACCGTTTTTACGAGACCATCAACGTCATAGGTAATTTTAAAAAACGAAGCCTTAATTTGTTTACCACCTAATTACTGAGAAAAAAAATAATTTCCTATTCATTGTACTTTAATGTAGAAATCTACGTCAAAAGACGATTTAGCAAAAAAGAAAAAAAATTGACAAAACCTTATTTGTTATGGTAAACAAAATTTTTACTAATTTTTCTTCATTTGGATATCCATGGGATAAAGAAGACGTAGAAAGCTAAAAGCCTGGAAATCCGTTTTGTCGTGCGATAACTCCTTGACTGAGGCAGCTCGGACGGAACTGTGTCAATGTCGAAGTGCTTGTTGGCACCCCGATAGTGTAAACTACTTCCAAAAAAAAAATTTCTTTTTAATTTCACCTAAAATTAGGAGGAATGGCTACCCATAATTAAGGTTCTTGAGTAAAAGGGATGTTTCTGAATACCTAATTTCCTCTCTTCGTTTCTTAACTCTTACCTAAGTACGTTTATTATTTTTTGGCCCATAAAGCTTCCGAGTATCATCAGTAGCACTAATTTGAAAAATTTTTGAGTAATTTTTCTACTAATTAATTATAAAGTAACTACAGTCCAGTCGAAAGAATTATAGAAACCAAAAAATAATTAGGTCATTAAAAAAAATATAAAAAATAATAATAGACATTGAAGCATTCATAGCTCATGTAAAATCGAAAATTTGACGTAACGAGGAAAACTACGCTTCCTGAACCTATAAAATATGCAAATTGTAAGTCCTACAGAAAACTCTATTCTCGTTTGTTACATGATTTTCTTACCCAAGGGTCATAAGTTCATAGTCGCTCTTATTAGCAAACTTTTCTATAATCGAAGGTTAATTTATTAATAACTATATAAGAATTAATAAATATAAGGTTTTTTTTTTTGTTTTTTAAAAATACTGCAAGTCACCTTTTTGAGAAGAGCCGAAAATGGCTGAATGTTGGCCGTACAAATAGACACAGTGGTTAACACATTTTAACTTCCTTGGTGATGAAACCTTTAATTTTAGTTCCTTACCTTTCGCTAAAAAATTTGTTTAGAAATCAAAACCTCATAAATCATTTTTAGGATCATAAAAAAATTACGACAATCTCAAAAAACGAATGCGGTTTTCACGTGTTGCAACAGGGCAAACAACTTGTTTGCTTTTCTTCGCTGTATGTTATGAATTTTTAATTAGGAAATATATTATTAGGAAATGAGGATACTAGGAAAAAATGTCAACTATCTCAGGTTACCACCAAGAGGAGCTTAGAAAACGTAGACGGACTTCTCTGCCATGTCAGTTTTTTTACTGACATCTAACTGCCCTCTTCGGAAAAGAAAATTTTAAGCGTTTTCTACTTCCCTTGTAGAAAGTTTCGTAAATACGACATTGGGGTTAGATTTATGTTTACAATTTTGATTAACAGAAACGCAGATGTTTTCGACAAATTTTCAAGTTTAGCTGCTGATAAATTATTACACTCAAGTTTTTTTTTTGGTTTTGGCTTTTTAATAAATATCTTGTGCCTTCGATGATATGTTCAGAAATTGAAGATTTTTGTAAGAAATTTGTAGTGGGTGAGTTTCCTTCTGAAAAAAAAATCTGAAATTTTTTCGGTTGCAGTGATCAAAATTTTATAACCGATGATGAGTGACGGTGACCCACCCATGGATCCTTCGGGGAACCATGCAAACCCGGTACGTTCATAGATAATCACCGAATTTTTAACCAAGGCGAAAATACTAATCATAGAGAAGTCGCAATTAACAACTATCTTGTCCCTGAATGAGGATTTCCTTGCCTGATCACTTTTAACGCCTTATAGTTTTAAGGATTCCAAGGTTTAATTTTTTAAAGGCTTCAAAAGGAAACCTAGAAAAATTTTGGGCATGATCATTTCACCAGACCTCCTCTTAACGACTTCCTTTGGCGACTATATTCGGACTGGTGCGCACGATTGTAAAATAGAATTTACATAAACTAAGATTACATAGGGTTCCTGCTGAAAATAATTATGTCAAGGTCTCTAATTACTTTAAAAATATCTTAATACGGGTTGAGAATTTTTATTTTTTGGAGTTTTCAGGATGTTGAAGAACCTGAGGTACTGACCAAAGACGACACACAAGAGGTAGAAGAAGGACGTCCTGAATCCGATTTAGTATTCAAAAATTTATTATTATTATAAATTAATTATTATTTAAGGGAAATTCTGACTACATTTCACTCAGCAGCAGCGAAAATCAGACCCACTCCCGGATGACTTCACCCGCAGATAGCGACTCGGTAAATTCTCGTCATTTTTGCTTTCCTTTTTCATTTTAAAATTCTAGGAATTCATTGACGCACAAGAGAACGTCGAAAAAGAAAAATGCATCGATATCATCGTCAAAAAAAGTCCGAATTCAGAAACTTTCATGAAGGTAAGAAAAAGTGTTTTTCGGACTATTCGCCGTGAAGTTAAGTTCACGGGAAAATTTGAAAGATCAAAAAAATGGAAAATTCACCTGAAGAGACCTACTAGGTCGAAACGGTCACCTAATTTTTTACTCCCTGATTTTTACTATATCCGAATTTACTGTAGAGTTGATTGATTACCGACATCAGAAGTGGGATAGTTTTAGGTCCTCCGGTAATTTAGCGATATCAGAAGTGGGAATGCCGATATCAGAAATGGGATATCGGGAATATTTTTGGGAATGTCAATATTTTTATTTATTTTTGCTGCGATATTTACTGAAACCAAAATGGGCGGAAGAAAAGCTTTTTAAATTTTTTTAAAAATGGATGAAGTAGATAAATAATTTTTTTTTTCAACTGAAGGATGTCATAGAAGAATGCCTTGATTTGATGGACACATTTATGAAAATTAAGGAAAGTGTATGTTCAAAAAAATGAAATAATTAAATTTTTTGATATTTTATGTTAGAAGGAAGTCAGTCAAAAAGAACAATTTAGAGGTACGAGCCAAAAAGAAAATGAAGTAGGTCTATCAGTATTTTGTCAAATATAATTATTTTAATATTTTATCATAGAAAATTATAGAAAATAAACAATGTGAAGACACAAAACAAACATACAAAGTAAGAAATTAAATAATAAAAGAGCCCAAAAGAAATGAATATTTCAGGAAATGCCGAGTGGATCTACCGATAAAAAGGCAGGTTTCCACAAGAGCCGCTCTCTCTCGAAAGGTATTGATACTAAACGAGATTATTTTAGGTAGAAAATGAAGAACCGGAGGAAAATTTCCAATTGGATATGGAAAAAGACGGATATCAATTAGGTGGGACAGTGAGTTGTAAACGGGGGAAAAAGTTTTATTTAATTTAAAACGTTTGAAGTTATCGATGACCACAGTGGTTGACGAAAATGGATTTACGATTGGGAACGAAGATCTCACGGCAAAGGAAGATCTCACGGTAAAAGAAGATGAAGTAAAACTATACGAAAATAACATCAACATAAAAGAAATCGTCAGTAAACTTGTACGTATCTTCACGCCTCTCGTCCTTAAAACAGTTTAAGTCATAGATTAATATTATATACTGAATATGAATATGATATAAACGTCCCTTCGGTTTAAGTTCTATTTTGAGAAAAAGTTATATTTAACATGATAAACTTTTTCTTTAAGGCGGATTTTATCTATGGAACGTTTTGTTCCAAATCCGACAGATCACAGCAGTTTCGCCATAAAAGTAGTTTCCTATATTTGGGCACTAAAAATCATCGGAAAATTTTGTAAAAAAGCTCATTCTTGTTATTTTTGAAATCCCTACGCGGTTTAGTGAGCAGTTTTTCAGAAAAAAATTCCACATTCTTAGTTTTACTTTTATCTTTTGATTTTAGGAAATGCCGCAGGAACTCGAAAAAATATCACGTTGGAAATCGACGCTAACGAAGTTGCTGAAAGTATAACAAAAATATTTATGAACCTTGAACCTAAGAGTGTCTCGAAATCCAATATTTTTGAAAGAAGTGAAAAACTATTGAGCACACTAAGCACCCTGCAAATACCAAAATTAAATAACTTCATAAAAATCGAAGACAATCGAAATCTACCAGACTTAGAATCCGTTAAAACCGATATGGAAATAAACGAAAAACCTCCCGAAATAGATGCTAGCGACTTCGAAACACAAGACTTCCCTTCAAGAACTCCCTCAGAGCAGAAAGTATCAGTAAAAGATCAAATCAAAATATACGAATCACAAGAAAAGTTGACTGGAAAAGATTCTATCCAAAAATCTCCATCTAAAACTGAGCAAAAAGAACAGGAAGATAAATTGAAAATAAACGACTTAAATGAGGAGACACTACAGGAAACAAGAGATTTTCAAGAAATGGAAATTTCAAAAACAGAAATAACACAAGAAAATTTTACTGAAATCAAAGAAAAAGAAGTTTTGATGGATGAAATTTCCCCGGAAAAACATTTGAAAGAAGAACCAAAAACTCCAGAAGAACCGGAAAATCAAGCAGAAGATCTTCAGCATTCTGATGAATTAAAACCACAAGAAAACCCTCACGTTTTTGAAGAGGCAAAAATTAAATCGGTAGACGATGAAAAGGATACTCAACCCAAAGTAGAAGAAACGGAAAAGTCCCCTGAGGAATTCAATGAAGAAGAGATAAAAATAGAAAACTCTCCTGAAAAATTCGATGAGAAAAAAGATTCTAATGAAATCGAAGAAGCAAAAGAGAAAGAACACTCACCAAAATTGGATTTGAACCCAGAAGAAGAAATCGATTCTTTAGACCCAAAAGAGCAAAACAAGGAAAAACACGACTTCCCGGAATTCAAGCCTAAAAATGAGTTACCTGACGAAAATCATATTGATTCTCTTGACCTGAAAGAACAATTGGAAAATGAACCAATAGAAAAAATGGAAGAAACAAAATCAGAGACGGCAATCGGTGTAAAACAGGACGAAAATCCAAGCGAGAATATCGAAAACGAAGAAAAAATGGAAAACTCAACAAAAGCCACGTTTAACGAATTTAACCACGAAGAGACAACCATCAGTGATAATACCGGCCTGAACTCTAATGAAAATAATGAAAAATTAGAAAACTCGACAGAAAGAAAGAATTGAAACCTGAAGAGACATCGTCAAGTGAAAAACCATCGGAAGTTGAAACACTTGAAGAAGAAAAAAATTCGAAAATCCCTCAAATCGAATTGGAACCAAAAGAAGAGTTACCAATCAGCGAAAATATGACAGAAATTGTTTCTCACGACCTAAAAGAAAAGGATCAAAACCAAAAAAATACAGAAAATGAAGAAATAAATATTGAAAACAAACCAGAAGAAAAACCGTTCAAACAACCAACAGAAGTCGACTCTCATGACCCACGGGAAAAAAACGAAATCGAAACCTCGGAAAACTAGAAGAAACTGAAAATAAGACAGAAAACATCGAAGAAAAGATTTACGAAAAAAGTTTTAATGATGGCTATTTAGAATATAAAAACAAAATTTTAAATGAAGATTTAAATATAATACCTGGCAAACTAGAATTATTACAGAAGGAACTAACTGACAAAACTACAAGATTTGAAAACAGCGTTTACGTAAATATTATTATTATAAAAAAAATTTTATGACAAAAACTCCAGGGTGAAACTTTTGAAAACTACAACAAAGAAATAGATAAACTGTATTTTTTACGAAAAAAAGAATCGATGCAACTTATAGAAGTATGGAAAATTTTAAAAAATGGTTTTTTAAAGCCCTTTTTACAGTATTCCCCTGAGCCACTACTTTTGAAACTTCCACAAAATATTTTCGTTGAAATTGAAGAAGAGGGAGAAAAAATTCAGATCGAATCAGATTCTAAAACGTGCGTTCTGGACTTGAATTTGTCTATGAAGCAACAAATAAATGAACTTATAGAAAATTTGGTTAGTTTTTTGTAATATAAAAAAAAATTATTTAGAACGTTATTTTCAGGACGAAAGCCCTTCAGAAGTGAATGAAATGGAAAAGGCATTTTCAGAAATCGATACCGTGGAGACAATTCACGTCAGTTTTCCCTCCCTTTTTTTTATTGTCTGCCAGTAATCTTTTACCACAGAGGGTGTTATTTTAAACCTTAGAACAGAAAAGATTACCGAAGCCAGGGCAACTTGGCGAAAGCCTCTAAAAAAACATTTTTTTATTCTCTAAGGAAAAATTGGTCCTCTTTCAGAAAGATACAAAATACACAGAGGAACCGCATTCTTCGGAAATGAAGAGTAGTAGTTCTGCATATTTGATTACCGTAATTAATTTTATTTATTTTTAATTAATTAATGACCTTATTTCCCAGTACATAAGTGAGCCAGAAAGCTTACAGGGTTCAGCAAGTAACACAGAAAAGGTAAGACAGTCTAAAAGCAAGCCTTAAGCTGTAAAAAGTACTGGTTTGAAGAGCTTCCAACGAAAACTTCCTTAAAGAGAAGTATCTATATAGGAGGGGGAAGTATAACGGAGGGGACGTAAAACGTAGTGGGAAGTATATGGGAGGGGAAGTATAACGGAGGGGGAAGTATATGGGAGGGGGAAGTATAACGGAGGGGAAAGTATAACGGAGTAGGAAGTATAACAGAGGGGGAAGTATAATGGAGGGGGAAGTATAAAGGAAGGGGATTTAGTAGGGAGGGAAAGTATAAAGGACAATTTTGCAAGTTTGTTTTTGCGAAAAATTTTCCGGGGTTTTTTTTTTCGAAAAATTTTCTAAGTTTTTTGTCCAAAAAAAATTTTTTTTTTTTTCAAAAAATTTTCAAAGTTTTTTTCGAAAAATTTTCCGGGTTTTCCTTTTTTTTTCGAAAAATTTTCCGGGTTTTCCTTTTTTTTTTTTTTTTTTTTTTTTTTTTTTTCGAAAAATTTTCTAAGTTCTTTTTTTCGAAAAATTTTCTAAGTCTCAAGGTAGAAATAATGGGCTCTTTGGCCTAGGGATGTGCCTCTCGTAAAGGGTAGAAGTACGAAATTTCTCCCTACTAAAAAAAATTAATGATTAAAAAGTGGCAATTTTTTTGAACCAAAAATTCTTAAAAAATATAAGGAGTAATTGGTGAAAATCGGATTAACGGTTCGGCCGCAGCGAATTTTTTAAAATTTCAAACAGACATATCTCCGCCATTTTTTCGAAATTCAAAAATCGCCCTCGTCATATTCTTCTTCACCGGCTAAAGAAATTTGTGTAAAAATTTGGTGAAAATCGGATGAAAACTGTGGCCGTAAAGTGTTCCGGAAAAAAATGCTACGGCCGGCCGGAACCACAGACAAAGTTGAGATCGGTAAAGATCAATATTCGATTTTACCCTCCGGACCCCGGAAGACCCCTCCCCAAAAACCCGACATGGAGGGTATCACAATAACTTCTTTAAGGAAGTTAAAATCAAGGGAAAATTCGGAATGTGGGTTTTCAAAAGATAATAAATTATCATCTGTTTATTTGTTTTTATGGGATTTAGGTAAACATTTTCTTTTGATTTTTAAAAAACTAAATTTTTTTAATATAAGGTTTAATAGTTTAAATTAGATTTTTAAAAAATTAATTTGTTTTTCTGGTGAAGAAAGAACTAGAGGGACTTGATGACTCGATATTGAAAGAAGTAGCCAAAGAAGAGGTACTTGTAATTTTAATTTTTCTCCATAAAGATGGTGATTTTAATCACCAACCTTGGGTGATTATAAGCTTTTCTAAAAAAGGTTTTTTCAAGATAATCAAAAGACTGGATGAGACTTTTGATGAAGATTTAGAAGTTGAAGAAGGAAACGAAAAGTCCAAAATGATTGAGTTTGAAGCTGAAGTGAAAGTAAAATTTAAAATTTTTTATCCTATCTGACTATAGGCACAGTCTATTTTCAGATTGAAAACGACAAAAATTTATCAAGATCGCTCACTCCGCAAGTTGAACAAACTGAAGTAAGATCCTCAATTTCAAGTCATGTGATTTTCATTGTACTTTCAGGATGAAAAAAGTCATACAGCACTCGGAACTCCACTGTCGACAAACTACAGCAAAAATATGGCCAGAAGCATCACTGTCTCAGAAGGGCTAAGTCTCCAAATGAAAAGGTTAGATAATAAAATCACAATAAAATTTAAAAATTTCTTAAAGCCTAATCAGCAATTGAGAAACTCGAAGATCAATTTGGTAATTTTTTATTTCCTCTTTTTAAAAAAATGAATAATAAATTTTAGCCAGTCAAAAATACTTCTGGATTCCGAAGACTTTCACCTTCTAAGCCACGTATTTAAATTTTTTTTTCACCCTTCAGGCAATTTATGTGGGCCCAAATGGAGTTTTGGGCATTTAGACATTTTTATATGATTATCATGAGTGTTTAATTAATGAAAACGACCCAAGATTTAACTTTTTTATGTTAAATTGGGTTAATCTGAAAAATAGATGCCTTTTGTAGAAAGTCCTCGTGAATCGGAGAACCCCGAACAATTAAAAGCTTCTTCTAAAACTGAAGAAAACAAAAATTGTGGAACTGTTGAAAATGAGACTTCTGATTTATCATCTTTTGCGAAGAAATCAACTTCACCAACTATGAAAACCTCCGGCCTCATGACCCGTTTCAATTTACAGCTCGAACGTTACCACAAAGAAGTCTTCGAATTCGAAAAGCTTAAAGTAAACTATTTTTAAATGAAAAAGAGAAAATTTTTTAAATATTTAGACAAATATTAAAAATATTATTAAAAATCTGACAACTGTTCACGGTGAGTTGGCAACCAATGGGACTGAAGAACTACCTCAGTTACCTCAAGATATTTTCGGTACATAAAAAAAAATTAATACAAAAATAACCTTTTAAAAAACAGAAAATTCCAATGACAATCAAGAATCATTAAAACAAGAAGAGGAAAATAAAAAATTAAAAGAATCCATCAAAAAGAAGACTGGAGAAATCGACCAATTAAAGAAACAGTTATTCAGTTTTAAAGAAGATATGGTAAAGGAATAAAATAACGGGCCAAAATTGTCACTTTAATTATAGAAACAATTGGAAGAAAAAATAAACATGAACGAAATGAGAAAAAGAGAAGAAAGAGACAACAACTCAAGACTGATGAGCCAGTAAGGAAATGTTCCTAAATTTCGTTTTCTACTTTTTTTCAGATATTCTAATTTGAAAGAACAACTTGAAAGAATGTCAAAAGAGAAAAGTGATCTAGAACAGAAGAAAAATAAAGAATTAGACCAACTAAGGACACGATTGAAAGGAGAAGCTAAAAAAAGGTATTTCTCAGATTTCACATAACTTCTCTTTGCGGAAGTTTAAAAATTTCTTTAAACACTAATAATAACATCAATCAGAGAACAAGTGGAAAAAAGCGTTGATGAAAATTCATCAAATTGAAAAGTTAAAGTTAGAAAAAGAAGAGCTTAAAACTCAATATTTTGATTTACACCAAACAATAAGTGAAAAAACCCAAAAAGTTGAAAAATGTAAGAACTATTAATTTAAATTTTCTATTTAAATTTTCTTTTAGACAAAAATGAGGTCAAAAATAAAAAGAATGAACTAGAAGGTATTAATAAAGAAGTAAACGAATTGAAAGGAACACTGGAAAAACAAAACGAATTAATTACTGTATTAAAAATCGACTTGGATAATGCTGTAAAAAAAGTTAAAAATGGTATCCATTAATTTTTATTGTTTAGAAAAACGATTTGAGCACAAGTTCCAAAAGAGAATTGGAACTTTCTGGGATACTAAATGAAAAAGATAAAGTTTACGATGAAATATTGAAGAACGAAAAAAGCATAAGAGAAGAATTGTAAGTAGTATTTGGTGTCAAAGGGGCTTTTTTTACCATATTTTAAATTCTCATCCTACCCTGTAATTAGTCTAAGGTGTTGTTACCCTGATTTCAAAAGTTGAACTATTTTTTAATAAAATTAGTAAATGAGAATTAAATTATATTTTTTATCTTCTAAAAGAAAAAAGAAAAGTTTCTTTGATAGGTGCCTAATTTAACTTTCTCCAAAATCACAACATCGTTAAGATAATTTTATAGTTTTTTGTTTAAGCCTTTTTTCTATGTTATCTAGTAACTTGCAAAATTCCTCCTATAAGTCGGCAGGGAGGAATGTCAGAAAACTGATGGAAAAACTTCTTTTTTTTAAGTTGTATACATTATTTTTTCTGTATTTCAGAGTAGATTTTATATGCGACTTAAGCTCTCTCTCAGAATACAAGATTAGTCCTGACTCCAGAAATCTTTTATATTCAGGAAGCGATACAAATGAAATCCTCAATGAAGTATGTCTCCTTTTTTAAACTACTAATTTTTTTTTATTTCAAAAGATAAAAAATGAAATGGAGAATATATCGAAGAGAAAAATCAGAATTTGCTCAAGAGAGATAAGACGATAAATTCTCTTAAGATGGATTTGAAGGAAAGGCAAAATCTTCTGGAAGTCTTCCAGTCTTCTGAGCTTGATAAAAGCGAACCAGAAGTAAACTTTAATTTTCTAAAATAAATTTTTAATTTTTTTATAGGTTAAAGAACCTTTGAAAACTGACGCTGTAAGAAATTTTCTTTCTTCCTTTACTTTTGACCAAAATTTCAGGACGTGAGGAGTATGACAGCGAAAGAGCTAATAGAACTGATGGAGAAAAAAGCAGGCGATTGAGAGGATGGAAAACGAACTTCAGTCTTTGCACAACATCCATTCATACTGTGGCATGAGAAGGAGCTTTCTTGAAACCAAAATAAACGATTTGGAACATTTATTAAGGTCTAATAAATTCAGCATTTACGTTCCTAACTTTTTATTTTAGGGACTACCAATATTGATGAAAAATCACGCCTTCAGTTTCCACGTCTCTACAAAAATCATGACGAAAAAAAATTTATTTAATTTGTTAACAAAATAAAGGCCAAATTATTTTTACACAATAATGTTTATTTCAATTTTTCTGTATTTAAAAGCTCAAAAAAATACCAAGTGTAACTAAAAGAGCTTTGTTTGCGAGAGGAAAAAAATGACCTGTACTTGAGCTTGTAGGTGAGGGTTCCCCCAGGAAAAAAATCATATGACATAATAAATTATTTCTTTTATTTTTATTTTGAAATTTTTATTCATTTTTAGTTGAGTGTATGAATTATTTGTGCTGAAATCGGGCGTTGGAAATCCTTTGTGAAAAAGTGATGGGATAATGTCTGGCGAACCTGATCAAACACGCCAGATGAAAATTCAGTAGGGATCATTTAAAATAAAAAATAAATTAATTCTATGATCGTAGAAATTTCAAACGGAGGCGAAAAGCCAGGCGATCAAGGAGACGGAATTAAAGCGAAATCGACAACGTTCAACGCTAAAAGCGAAATACCGAAAAAAGTTTTAAATGGAACGGTTGCGATTAAAAAAAACTCGGCATTCAATTCTCTGACGAAACTTAAAAATCGTTTCGATTGCCAACTAAGGAGATTCAACAAAGAATCGAAAGATTTAGAAGAAAAAAAAGTAATATGCATCACATCATCCAAAATATAACTAAAATTTTAGGAAATAATAAAAAAATACATGAAACTCTTAAAAGTACAAAAGAAGAAATATTGAAATTAAATAAAACAGCAAAGTTGGATATTCCAGAATTAAAATTGGACAAGAAAAAAATAAAGGTTCTAGTTTAGACAGAAAAACATTTCTTCTATTTTGGGCCATAACTTCCACAAAAACTAAAAAAACAGTTTTTTTCTGGAAATATAAAATTATGTTTAAGATGAAACTCCATCTCCTGGACCTTCAACGATGGGAAATACAAGAGTTTTAATCAGTTTGCAACGACAGTTTACTAAAGTGAACAATAGTTTAAACGAAGTAATTATTTTTAACGTTATTTTTCAAACAAGAATTTACTAAATTTGTAGTCTAACGCAATCAGAAAAGAGCTATCTGAACAGCTTTGTATAAGCGAGAAGAAATGCCAAGAGTTGCAGAGGCAGCTTGATGAAGGTAAAATAAAAGTCTTTTTTTTTTAATAAAAAATTTTAGAAAGGAATTTAAAATGTGAGGCAGAGTCAAAAATTGACAAATAAAAGAAAAAGAAGAATTAGAAAAAGAAGTGAAAGATGTCAACTATCAAAAATTTTTGACAGAACAAGAAAATGAAAGATTATCTCAAATAAACGACGTTTTTCAAATTGAGCTCACTAGTTTAAAATCAAAAAGGTAGAACTCGAAGAAGAAATTGCCGAGCTTCAAAAAAGGCTGAAAGAAGTAAACAAAGAGCAAGATCTTTTGGAACTAGGCTTCTCCAAAAAGAGAATACAATCATCAAAGAAATTTTAAGTCAAGTCCGAACGGAATATAAACTTTTGCAGCATCGTTCAACGATTTGAAAAGCGAATTTGAAATTTTGAACGTAAACAAAGACAGAAATTCGGTGGAGACGAAAAATCTTGTCGATGACCTTGCCAAAGCAAGAAGGGACGTTGAAAAACATAAAAAAGAAGCAGAACGCTTACAACGAGATCTTAAATCCGAAATAAAAGAAAAAGGAGACTAATTCCATGATAAATAAATTAAAAGTAAATATTTTTAATAAAATAATTTTCATTTTGTTTCCAGAGAAAGCTAGTAGGACACGAAGTAATGGAAGAAGGCAAAAGGAAGTCAAAATTATCCGATAAAGGGTAAGTCAATTTTTTAAATTTTTGTCATAACTTATAGATCATTTTTAGAATGTTAGAAGGAGATGTCTGTCTTATCGCTGCTCAGGTAAATTTTGTTGAAAATATGAGTCTTTTAAGCTTTTTCTTAGTTTAAAGCCATAAAAGAAGAAAATGAGAAGCTACAAAAGAGGTTGAAACTAAAGATGAGTTGTTTAAAGAGAGGATGAATGCATTTGAGCAGAAAGCGCACGAATATGTCCTTGAGACAAAAAATCTTGCAGCGACACTAGAAAGGTTTCAAAAAACAAAGAGAAGCTTGAAGGCGAAATTTCGTCTTTGAGAAACCGCCTTCTTGCTACGAAAACAAAATTAAAACAGTAAAATATCGGCGTTAAAAAAAGGGAAAAATTACAGAACATTTCGCAGTGCAACTGTTCAAAATTAAAAGACAAAATAAAACGCAGGGCGAGTAAAATACGACTGCTCTGCAAAAGGCTCAAGGCGACCAGTTATAAATATATGATGGCCAAAGATGAACTTTACAGAATAAAACAAATCAAAGAAAATGGTTTTTAAAAACACAAAATTTTATAATTTAAACATTTATTTTTTAGAGTGACAAAATTGTGTGTTCAGGGAAAAAACATTTTGAAATAAAAAAAATTAAAGATAGTTTCTTACTTTTTATTAAAAGTGTGGGATCTTAAAATTATTCTGTTTTTGCTTAGAGCTAGTGATACCGAGGAGATCATTTTCGACATTTGCCAATGCCCATTCATGCTCGCAGATTTCCAAAGTTTCCCATTCAGATTTAAATGCGGCTTTTGGATCCTGAGGTAGAGCCATGGCAGCGCCAGACATCTGTTCTTGAAAATGCCTTGACTGATCAGCCGCTGTGACAAAAATGAGTGCTGTTCTTCTAAATATTTTATTTACCATTGTTTTCTCCTAAAACGAGAGTGTAGATACTTCGAAGGCCGAAGACGTTTAAGAAGTACCATGAAGCGGATGAAACCCATGAGGCGTCCAACGATGCAAGCTCATTCCCCGTTGCAACATCGGTTTAAACCGAAGAGTGAGCGGAAATGGAACTTTGGCTAAAAAATAATTTTGAAATACATGTCTTTTAAAACAGAGGTTCTGCTAAGTCTTTAACAGGAGGTTGGCTCTTAAAACTTCAAAAACAAGATATTTCCCACTTTTTAGTATTTTAGAAGACTTTGGGAATCCTGATGTTTTAAATAAGATATAAATTAGGCCTTTTGCACATGGTTATATCTCCTAATCTTAAAGGATTTGGCGTTTATACGCAAATCACCATAAAAGGTTTTAAAAAAATACTTACTGGTAACAAAACCTGAGAACATCCAATTAATCCATCCACCGATACAATCATGGGCAAAACATTCGTTATGTTCCCCTTCAACATGTCAGTCATCACGCTTGGATCTGTCATCGGATTTTGAGTAGCAGAACTTCGTTTTTGAGTTTTAAAATATCCTTAAAGCAAAAAGTAATAATGGGGAAAAAAAAGAAAATATTGGGCTTACCAGTTTCTTCATTGTTGAAAAAATGTCGCCTCATTTGAAACGATGATTTGGTTAAATAGCATCCATTTTCGCGCAAATTTCTTGAGCGTATTAGAACTTGGCTGAAAATAAAATCAATAAATTAAGAAACAATTTAAATTCAATATTTCAACTGGCTTAAAGTTTCCTGAACTATTACCTGTCTTGGACCTGTTCGATTTCAGCTTTTTTCGAAGAGGTGGTCAAAACTGAGATGTAGTGACGGACGATACCGACGAGAAAAGTGATCACTACGATTGGTAAAAAGACACAACCACGGATATTTGAGTCCAGGAGTAATTCCGCCATTTTTTACCTCCTGAATTCACAAAAGAAATACAGCTAAAATATAAATTAGAACATTGATTTTATGGAAATAGAAAACTGCTAAAACAGTGATAAGATAAAATGTGAATTGTATGTAGGCTACTCTTTGGTTACTCGGCGATCTACCAACCGTAGGAGGTGGGACAGGTGAAAAACGCCGTATTTACTGGATTGGACGATTTTCCCTCGGTTGATGGCTGTAAAAACATGCGAACCTTATGCTTGGCGTCTTCTCAGTTTTTCAGCCTAAAAACTAAACTTTTCTTTCTTTTTTTTCCGCGGTTTTAGCGGAAACGCCAACTTAAACTAATTTTTTCCTCGATCTTTCGGCCAAACGAAACCTTTTTTAACTTTACTCGGTATCTAGGAAAGCGGTGGCGTTTTTGGGGTATTGTATCTCAGCACCCTGTATACCGATCGACTTCAAATTTTATACAGGTCTTCTCTGATTCGATATGAGTAAATTCTGAAAATTTCAAGTCGATCGGTATGGGTGCTGAGATCCAGATACCCCAAAAACCAGGTTTTTCGCTTTTGACGTCATCTTCTTCTTCTTCTTCTTCCCGTTCAGTTAGCCAGGGCTACAGCCTCTCCTAGTGCACCGATAGACTTGAAATTTTGCACAGAGCTTCCTTTCTATTTGAACCAGTGTCTTTTAAAAGATTCAACCCATTATCTCAACCCCAAAAAAAGTTATGAACAAAAAACTGAAATTTTATGGTAATTTTGACGGGTCGACAGCCTCATAAACCCTTCTACAGCAGCCAGAAAAAGTTATGATATCATCTTCCCCGCCCTCCGATGTACACTGTAGAGAAAGAGGAGAGATGAAGCGCCCGTGCTCCCGTTTTCAAAGCTCCTCTTGGCGGCGTCACGATATGATTTTTATCAGGCATAACACAGTTTTTAGAAAATGAACTATTGAAGCCTGTAAAGAAGCATTTTTCAGGGATTTTAGACCAACCTATAACATAACATCTAACAAATCAGTAATCACTTGATTAATATATTTCATACCTAAATAATGATGAGAGTATTTCCATGTTCAACTGATCACCTAAGAAAAGAAGTAGTTGTTCTCAACGGAGGCAATAATTTTAGAGAATTCGATAACATATCTCCTAACTAATCAATCACTGATTGACTAATCAGTCACTGATTAATAATGTATACACTCCTGTAAACAAGCATTTCGCGACGCCGCCAAGGGGAGCTTTGAAAAGGGGAGCACTGGCGCTTCATCTCTCCTCTTTCTCTACAGTGTACATCGGCGGGCGGGGAAGTTAATATCATAACTTTTTCTGGCTGCTGTAGAAGGGTTTTTGCGAGGCGGTGTGTTTTTGATAGCGATTTTCGTTTTCGACAACCCTTTGCGATTGTACTGCCCATTGCTTGCCCTAGCCTTTGTCCTGATTTTTGTAGCTTTCCTCAATATTAAGGCGACTTACACTTCAATTTTTCGGGAAAAAAAATCGCCTTTTTACAGTAGGTACTATTGGGAGTTTTTCCACTGGTCGACGAACTCCAGTTTTATCGAAATTTTGGGACCCCGTCTACGATCCTTTTGCTACTGTGACTTCGAGGAAAAAGGATCCTAAATTATTATTGCCCTTTAAAATTCTTTTCTTTTCTCCTCGTCCTTCGTAACATCGCTTTTAAGAAGACGTCAATTGGACGCATCCTCCACAAAAGGGGGAACGTCTTGAGGTCTTGACATTGTCCGCTTTTTAACTTCCGAGCCGTGGAAATGGATTTTAAACGCCGGAAAAACGACTTCTGAAAACCGTGTAAACTCGGTAAAAATTGAAATTTAAAACAGAACAACTACACAAATCTTACCAGATCCTGCTTTAAAGTACTCTCACTCATGAGGTTTTCAAAAGAAGATAACATTTTCTTATTTTTCTCCCATATACAATCCTCTCATTTTTGGAAGGAGAGGCTTCGAGACTAAACGGAACTCCAGCAATATTATGTCAGTAGAGCCTACTTATTGAGTATTCTGGATGCAATTTAGAACCATTAAAAATAAGATTTTTATCAAAATACGTCTGAAAAGTCACTAAGTAGGTAGATGAGATAGCCAATCTTAAGAAGTGCCTCATAATAAGGAAAAATCACGGTTTAATAGTTCGCTTCCTGTCTATTCATTGTACTTTGTATCTAGATCGCTAATGGCTTCAAGAATAACATCCGCCTTTTTTGCTAGGATCAAAGGTAGAGTAACATGAAGCTCATTTTTTTCCCTTTATCCCTACCTCGCTAATTTTAAGGACATCGTGTCTAAAGAAGAAAATTGGAAAGCATTACAAAAAATGTACATTTAACGGTGAAAGCGTAGGGCGTATGTGAGTGATTTTTATTTTCTCCTGCCTACTCCCTTAGTTTTTCTGAAAGAAAATGGATTGATGAAGGCTTTTCAAAAAATTATCATGATTGCACTTTTGCTGTCGGTAAAGGGAAAAACTGTATGCAGCCATTCTACTGAAAAGCTATAATTTCTACTGAAAAGCCTGAATTCCCCAAAATCCGCTGTGAAATTTTTGCTACTGGGATCAAACAATCCATACGTTTTTACAAAAGGAGATTTCCTTTTTTCCGGAAGATTTGCTTTCGATTTTAATCACCTTATAGGAAAATTCGAGGGTCAAAGACTTTAATGCTTTAACGCGATGTACTAAACGTTCCATTATCAAGGTTTTAAGGGAGAGTGGGAAACTAGTTCGTCTATATAGACTTCGGTAATCGCTTCCATTTTCACAGTGTACCGAAATCTCGGGTACGAGTTTCTTCAGTCTTCAAGGTAAGACCTCAGTGATTCAGTGTATATTTGAATTTTGCCTTTTACTCCAGGTGGAGTCAAACGCTGTTTCTTTGAATATTTCTGTGCCATTGAATCAAACTGCTATGGGAAGAACGAGCAGCAACCGGACGAGCAATTCGCTCTTAGGACTCGCTTTGTCAGCAATTTATTTAAATTTATCTCTTAGTTCTGTAAGTAAATAGGGAAACGAAGATTGTATATAATCCATAATTTTAAAGGCAAACGGTAGCCAATTTTATCAACTGGGTCCGATGCTACCTGTCGGTCTTCCTCCTGTCGTACCGGGATCGTGGCAGGACGCCGGAGGAGTTTCTCTGGGCTCTTCTGGTGGATATCGCGGATATTCTGATGATGCACGAGACGTTGGAGGTTTCAGGGACAATAATGGCTACTACAATGATCTTTTTGCCAACAAAAACGCATACGATGTCGGAAAAGGATATGGAAGTGAGTTTTTAAATGGTTTCTAGGTTGTGTAAAATGTCTGTTTAGCTGGGTACGATTATGGAAGAGGGGGTGTCGTCGGAGGTGGTTATCGTGATTTGGGTGGCCGGAACAAAGGGCACAAAGCAGCCGGATTTGCAACTTCGTACCGCAAGGACGAAAGCGGAGATCAAGCAACTTATTACGACGATGGGCTTGGTCACACTGGGAAAATAAACTACGGAGCGCACGATGCCAGGTAATATAAAAAGAAAACAAATTTCATTTTTGATCAAAATTTTAGGTTTCGAGATCAAGGAGGAAATGTAAGAAGAGGCGGTTATCACGATACGAATTTGAACAGAGCCTCCGCCGGAAACGCAGGCAGATATGGGGATAGTTTCGGGTACCGCGGATACGCTGGACAAGGTGGGGGTTTTTCCGACGGACGTGGATATGGCCTTCAGAAAGGCTGGCGGCATGGGAGGCTCTTACAGCCGGCTCCTTTTTCTGGAGGCGGCCGCGCCATTGGCATCCTGCCTCCGCCTACTTCCAAAAACACTGGAGTCTACGTCATCCCTATGCCGGACAAACTTTTTTCGACCAAACTATAGCGCCTCCAGCTTAAGACCACGATATTCCTCATTCTTCTTTTACAGGTCATCCTCTTCTTCCTTCTAATCTCTTATTTATTGTACTTTTTTAAAAAATAAAAACCTATTTATTTAACTATTTTTATTCTTCACATCTGCTTAGCGTAGTGAAAAATGGGAAGGCTTCAAAAATTGATTTATAGAGAATATAAAGAAATAGAAGACGTAGTACTTTTGGAAAGTTCATTTGCACAGACGACAAAAGATGGGAGAGGCATACGCCAGGTTCAAATGGGCAAGTATTCTATATTGTTGGCTTTTTCAAAGGACAATATCCGCTTTTTACAAATTAGTAACCTTGACGCGAACAATTAATTACATTAACCGGGTTAATTGTGTATAATCATGTTTTAACATGGAAAGGCTGCCATCTTGTTGCTAGATGGGGAATCAATGTGACGTATTTGGTGTCGTCACAAATTAATCCCCACAAAAAACACCCCGTGTAAAAAACACCCCGCCTCGCAAAAATCCTTTTACATCAGCCGGAAAAAGTTGTGATATCAACTTCCCCGCCCTCAAATGAGCGAGAAGAGTCGATACGCCCGAGTGGTAGGTACGATGATGTGAGAAGCATGATGCCCGTGCTCCCGTTTTCAATGCTCCCCTTGGCGGCATCGCGAAATGTTTGTTTACAGGGACGTAGTTAAGACGTGCTGTGCGTTCTTCGGGAAAAATCGTTATGATTCAAACACTCAGACATACGTAGATGAAGGCTTAGTGTCATGTGTGAGTACGGGGGGGGGGGGGGGTATGTGTATGTATGTGTATGGGGTGTATACTAGTGATTAGTTAGGAACTCAGTGATAACACAGTAATTCTTAAGCGTTCCAGGACGTTCCAAGGCTTGATAAATAACGGCAATCACTGATACAAAGCATTTCGCGATGCCGCCAAGGGGAGCATTGAAAACGGGAGCACGGGCATCATGCTTCTCACATCATCGTACCTACCACTCGGGCGTATTGACTCTTCTCGCTCATTTGAGGGCGGGGAAGTTGATATCACAACTTTTTCCGGCTGATGTAAAAGGATTTTTGCGAGGCGGGGTGTTTTTTACACGGGGTGTTTTTTGTGGGATATCATATCTTTTTGTAGTTTAAATTCAATGTACATGTACATGTAATAGAGAATGTACATGTACCTCTGGTGTAAATCGGATGTACAGAAGGCGCCTCAGACTAACTGACGATCGAAAAATGATCACTGGTCAAATTGACCCCAAGGGTCTGGAAGACCCATTTCCGAAATTCGACCTTATGGTGTAAATCGGGTGTACAGCCGGCGCCACAGACAATGATCACTGGTCAAATTGACCCTGAGGGGTCTGGATGACCCATTTCCGAAATCCGTCCTCATTACTATACTCGTCCTCATTGCTAAACTCAGAAGGAAGCTCTGTGCACAATTTCAAGTCGATTGGTCTTGTCTCCAGGCTGTGTACCCGTTAAAGTGGCTAAAATTACCCTAAAATTTCAGTTTTTTGTTCCTAACTTTTTTTAAGTTAAGATTTCGGGGTAAATCTTTCAAAAGGCACTGGCTCAAGTTGAAAGGAAGCTCTGTGCAAAATTTCAAGTCAATCGGTGCGCTAGGAGAGGCTGTAGCCTTGTCTAGCTGAATAAGAAGAAGAACATGGTAAAGGCGAAAAACCGGGTTTTCAGACTTTTATATCTCGGCTCCCTGTGGACCGATCGACTTGAAATTTTCAGCGTTTACTCATATCATATCAAAGTAAATCTGTAGCAAATTTCAAGTCGATCGGTCCACAGGGAGCCGAGATCCAGATACCTGAAAAACGCAAATCGTGACGTCCAGTAACATACACTTGGTAGGTACCGTTTTCTGACGTCTTCGGACTGGGTGTTGCTTGGCGGGGCGGAACGCTACCGCGTTCCTAGATACTTATTTTAAAATTCACAGGTTTGACGCCCACAAAACTTTTGATTGCTAGCGACAATTTAGAGCAAGATGATCCAAAAATTAAAGTTGACCCAGAAATTTCGACGTTGAACCTTCATTCGTTGCTACCTGTCAATTGCATTGATATGTCAATACATAAAAAAACGACCAGAAACACCATAAAAGCCAATTTATGCAATAATCAAACCTTTTATTTCGAGCTGGCAAGTCGCAAGCGAGAAGTTAGTATTTGTTAATGGTTTAACTTCTTAAAATAAAGTTTATATTAACCAAGTAAATTAGAGAAGAAAAATGTAAGGCCTTCAGTCGGATTTGAACCTACGACCTTAGGGTTTAGTTAATGCACCGAACGGTGATAAACATGAAATCCACCAATCAGCTCTGCGGTAGCTAGCATAACCTCCAGCCAAAGGCTCTACTAACTAAGCTATGGAAAACATATTATTGAATAGAGACCTTGAGCCACCGCTTGCACTGTTGTAACTTAGAAAAAGTTTGACATAGCGGGGTAGAGCCTTGGGCTAGAAATCCGAAGATTGAAGGTTCAAATTCCACTGGGGCTTAACTTTTTTTTCTTCCTCATTTACTAGGTTAATTTTAAAATTTAAACTTTGACCAATAAAAAAAGTCAAATTTATTTTAGAAAGATTGGAATTTATGGTGTGAGAAAATGAGATTTTTGAAACCTGGATTACAATTTGAGTCGAGCAAAGAGTCTCAAGAAAGCATTAAAAAAATAAACAGATTTAAAGAAGGAGTCAACGAAAACTGCACCATTAAACTGTACCTTTCAGCTCGCCAATCCAAAATAAAAAATGCCAGAAAGTCATAATTAAAAATTTTAAAAAATCGTTTTATTTATTAAAAATCGTCAGGAGGAGGAGCTTTTACTAATGGTTTTTGCCCCCATGAAGTCAAATAAGGGCAAGAAAATGGCGAGACGACGCCATTATCGTTACATTCTTTAATAACAGGACAAACACCACACGGAAGAGAAACAAGACCTGGAGGTTCCACAAGGGAGTTAACTGCTCGATATAAATAATCACCATTTACAGTCACTTTCCTCTCGACTTTACCATCATAAAGTAAAGTATCTAAAATCGTCTTAATATCTTCTTCAGATAAATGGACCTAAAAACAGTACTAAGAATTTAAAAAAAAAAAAAGTTGAAATAATTTACCTTTGAGATTCCTAAATCTGTTATAAATTTGCAAACTTGACTAGGATGGGCGGAAATTTGATTATAAAGTGCGACAGGTCCTTTCTTTAAATTTGAAGGATCTGATTCATATTTTTGTTTTAATTCCATCAAATATCTGAAAATAAGAAAAACATAATATTTTTAATATCAAACCGAGTAAACTAGGATGAAGAAAAGAATAGAAAAAAAGTTAGGCCCCCAGTGGGATTTGAACCTTCGACCTTTTATTTTCTAGCCCAACACTCTTGGCAGACAAGGTGATAAAAATGCAATCCACCAATCAGCTCTGCAGTAGCCAGCATAACCTCCTAAATTCCACCCGATAAGGGCCTAACTTCTACTTTTTTCTTCCTAGTTTACTCAGTTTGATATTAAAATAAATCGGTGACACTGAACAGCGTAACAATTTGAAAAATATGAAGTTGAATGTCTAACCTATAACATTGTTGATTTAGAATATCGACAAATTCAGATTCAAAATCTTGATCACTATACCAGGAGCCGCCAGTCAGCGTGCTGTCAGGTTCTAGCTCAAATAACATATACACTTTCTTCTTGTAGGCCTATAAAAAGAGTAAAATATTAGGATTAACTATTATAGAATCTAAATTACCGAGACAGATTTGACGGCTTTTATAATCTTTTTGTTTTCTAAGCTTTTTAGTATTTTGTTTAAGACGGTGGGTTGAAGGTTTGATTTGAATCTAATGTCTCGCATCCAGATTCCTTTATTTCCAGCTTCTCTGATAATTTCGTAGACTATTTTCTCTTCGCTTTCAGCATTTTTGAGTTCGGCGGGATCGCTGTCCGGAGCTCTCACTTTATATGCGATCTTGTTTCCTATTTCATAAACATCGAGAAGTCTCTAAAATAAACATTATGAATAAATAGAGGAATCATAGAAAATCTTACTTTGGCAATAAGCTTGTTGAGGCAAGTGACCCTTTGCTCGCTAGGAAGGTTGGGCATGGATTTTGCGATGTCTTCATCGAAACAGCCTTTGCTTCCTGCTGAAGCAGCAATTGACAGAATCCTAAAAATGAAAGTAGAAGATTTGTTGAATAAAAAAGAAACTTACATTTGTTCATTTGGATCGGCTTCTTGTGCTTTAGATGTCGATGCTTTTTTACTCATTTTATCAGTAAAATAAATTATTTGGACAAAATTAAAAGTGACTTGAAATCATGTTTACTATGAAGGTTATAAGAGCACGAAGGCAGTTTTACCAACTAAGAGGTAAATTCTCTTCACTGCCATCTGTCAAATGCCACGTGACTACGGAAGAGTTTGAACGCTTTTAAAACTTAGAATGTGTAGCTTTCTATGGAAAAACTCCTGAAAACTCCTTTAAAAATACGGTCTCTTTGTCAAAAATGCCGAGAAAAACTAAAATTGTATAAAAATGGGGTTTCTCTGTCTAAAATCGAGGGAAAACTTCCTAAAATCCTGTGAAAATGGGGTTTTAGAAGTTTTTTCTTGAATGACAAACAATCTTTGAAAATTTGGTGAGTACTGAAAGAAAATGGCAGCAGTGAAGACCTCCCAAAAACGGTACATGGAGAGTAATTCAACAACTTCTTGAGAAAGTAAAAAATATAAGTGAAATAAGAACATCTAAGAAAAAAGCAATTAAAAAGACTTTATTTTTATTTTAGATCACAGCAGCAAATAATAAATCCATATTTAAAAAAAAATTCTATTTACAAATAGTTTAACCCTTAGATTTCTTCATTATTCTCATAAGCAAGACCATATTAATAAATATAGCAAAGACGACAACAAGAATGAGCCACGTCCAGCAATGCCAACTGCTTCTAGCACTTTCTTGTAGCTTATCCGAATGAACTTTTAAATTGTCAAGATTTTTGTCAGCGAGATTAAGTGACTTTTCGACATTGTGGGAATCATTTTTAAGAATTTTCCCCGCCATGAGAGACTGCTCCTTTATATTTTTGGCGAGCGACAGCATATTTTCAGCGATCTTCTCCTGCATGTTGTGATGATGAGCGAGGAGAGCGTCTAATTTATTCGGGTCATCTTCATCCACAGGATCGGAAGTTTTGCTCAATAGGAGTTTACGTTGTCGTACATGATTATCCGGCGTAAAAAGTTCTTCGCGGACTTCCTCGCCCACTTTTTGACTCAAAACTTGATATATCTCATGAGATTCTTTAAAACCGTTGCCTTTCGCCGTGTGCTGCAAAGCGACTGATTTTTGCAGAGGAGTTTCCGCTCTATGGACGTTGAGGAGCCCACTGAGGAACTCAATTCTCGGTTTGTATTCTCGTACAGAAACCTCACCGTGGGACTTTTCTAAATTTTTCATCATTTCTTCCAAAAAGTTGACGTAACTTTTAAACCTCCAGTCACTCTCGCATTGAACAGTTTTTGCCATCAGTTCACACTTTGATAAAAGGCGTTTCAAATTTATTTCATCTCTTGAACTCATTTTAGGATATCTAAAACAGAAGAAACAAATTGTAGTATAAAAATTAACTGCTTAATAGTTGGCTAAAATGTTTAAAATTTTATATTTACTTGTCGAGTTGGCATTCAAAACTGTATGAAACAATTACCTATATGATTACAAAATGATAACATTGATAAGAATGATAAACAGAGGTAACATAACCGGTTTGAGGTTATCTTTTTATCAAAGTTTTAATCACATACATGCTTTTTAGTATTTTTCTCCCTTAACTTAAAAGTTTTCGTTATTCTGGTCTAAAATGAGTTACCGAAAGTTGTTTTTGAGGTTGAGAACCGTAGGAGCTGCGAGCCGAAAGTACTCTGGGCGAAATATGATGAGACTCGTGGATAAAGGGATGATAAACGACATTTTCCCTGAGAAGTCTGCGTAAGTTGTGGCTTATTTTTGTTTATTTGGGTTTACTAATTGAATATTTAGGCAAGAAATTACGGATTTGTGTAATGCTGGGCCGCAGTGTGTGTACGCAGGGTTTGACCCGACTGCTGATAGTTTGCACGTTGGGAACCTCATTATTCTCATGAAACTGATCCACTGGCATCGAGGTGGCCATGAAGTCATCGCATTGGTTCGTCATTCTTGTCTTTGTTAAAATTTTTTTAGAATTTTAGGTGCATAGTGATCACAGCCCAGAGGGTCTGGGGACCTGGTGGTCACCTAGCCATGTTCAGCATGATAAAAACAGGGAAACTTTTTTTGTTTTCAGTCTTCAAAAAACGAGCTGTTCCGCTATTTTAGTCTTTTTAGATAAGTCTGGGCGTTTTCACCCCATTTTTATAGGATTTTTGGGTGTTATCCTCAGTTTTTTGATACAGAAACCTCTTTTTTACCCGAATTTTGGGAGCTTTCTCCTATTCTGATGTGGGAAACCCATTTTTACATCTTTATGTGTTTTCCTTGGTTTTTAGACTAAAATGCCGATTTTTCCAAGGAATTTTAGTAGTTTTCCTTGGTTTTTAGACTGAAAAACCAAATTTTCCCGAGGAATTTTAGTAGTTTTTCTTGGTTTTAAGAAAGAAAAACCTCATTTTTACACGACTGTTGGGAGCTTTCTCCTGTTCTGAGGTGGGAAACCCATTTTTACATGATCCTTATGAGTTTTCCTCAGTTTTTAGACTAAAATGCAGATTTTTCCAAGGAATTTCAGTAGTTTCCCTCGGTTTTTAGACTGAAAAACCAAATTTTCCCGAGGAATTGTAGTAGTTTTTCTTGGTTTTTACAGAGAGAAAAACCATTTTTACACGATTTTTTGGAGTTTTCATCAGCTTTTTGACAGAGAAACATAATATTATTTCTAGATTTTCAGTAAATGTCATTAGACTAACCCTTGGATGCTCTCTAACTTGGGGTTCTTTAGACTTTAAAATGAGCTACTTCCCACATCTTAGTATTTTTTAGAGGATTTTGGACATTAGCGTTTTTCCCAATATTTAAGTAAATTTTGGTTATCGATGAACATAAAATGATTGTTTCTAGTCAAAAATTTAGTTAGAACCAAAATTTGCTTGATTTCTACGAGCCTTAGCCTTTTTCTGGTGAATTGAAGTCGATTGTTTTAGATTGGAGGTGCGACTGGGCGGATCGGGGACCCCTCAGGGCGAACAAAGAGCGAGAACTTCAACATGAACAAGTCATTAAAAGCAACGTCAAGCACATTGCTGAAAATATCAAAAGAATATTCGACCATCACAGCGAATATTTTGGAAAAGACCAAAAGTCATTAGTTCCTGTCAAGTATGAAAAAAAAAAAAACTACAACAAAATTTTTATTTATTTTGAATTTTTCTTAAGAATCGTCGATAATTCATCGTGGTACAAAAATTTGAATGCTGTCGATTTTATTTGTGGGATTGGAGCAAATTTTAGAATGGGAAATATGCTTTCCCGATCTTCCGTTCAGTCAAGGCTTAACTCAGAGACTGGAATGAGTTTTACAGAATTTTCATATCAAGTTTTTCAAGCTTACGATTGGCTTCATCTATTAACACAATGCAATTGCAGATTTCAAGTAAAATTTCATTTCAAAATTTCCTTTTTTAAAATAATATTTCAGATTGGTGGGAGCGATCAAATGGGAATATTATATCTGGCCATGACTTAATTTCAAGAGTTCACGGAAAACCTGTTTATGGTATTACAGTACCGTTGATTAAGTCAGAAGCTGGCGACAAGTTCGGAAAAACTGGCGGGAATGCGATTTGGCTTGATGCATCCAAAACATCTTATTTTGATTTTTTTCAATATTTCGTTCGTTGTCCTGATGATAAGGTTGAACAACTTTTAAATTTTTTCACTTTTTCTTCTCCCGGTGACATCAAAGAAATGATGAAAACTCATCAGGTATTTTAAATATCTTAAAAAAACGTTTTAACCAATTTTTTTTAGTCCAGACCTGAAGATAGAGTACCTCAACGATTTTTAGCTGAACAAGTTACTTTGTTGGTCAGAGGTTTTTTAAATAATTTATTTTTTAAATTAAATATTTAGAGGAAGGTGATTTATTAATTAAATAATTTATTTTTTAAATTAAATATTTAGAGGAAGGTTTGGCGAGTGCTCAGAGGACATCAGCCGCCATGTACAGTAATGATTTAAAAACTGTGTCGACTCTAAGTGCGGATGAAGTTTCATCAATTTTTCAAGGAGCTCCGATTGTCGATATCTTGATGAGACCCGGCATAACCGTCCGTCAATGTGCATTGGCTGCCAAATGTTTCTTAATGAAGGTAACCTTAAACATTCCTTGAAATATTCATTTTTTAATCTAAAAATCATAGCGGATGCAGAGAATAATCCCAGCTGGGGGATTTTACATGAATTACACTCGGACGAAAAATCCGGACGAGCTTTTAGTACCTGGTGTTCATATTTTACCCAATAATATTTCACTTTTGAGAGTTGGTAAGAAAAATTATTGGGTTGTCCGGTGGCTTAAATAATCTGGATTCAAATGATTTTAGAAGTATTAAATTATGTATTATTTGTGTAAATAAAATTTTCTTGATTTTTAACTTTTTAATTAGAAATTGTATTACCCTGAATAGACAGTTTTTGATAATGGGTATTCCAGACCCACAATTTTCGTTGGATTTTTACTAAATTTGAATTTGGAAAAAAAAAATAATAAAACAAGTATTGGTCTAGAGCTGACCCAAAAGGGAACTTCCTCAAAGGAGAGGAAGAACATAAATTTAATAAAAAAAGTTTATTTATTTTTCAAGGTAGAAAATGAAAGTCTTCCCCCAGGCAGGCCACACAGGATGGGCGTGAACATATCAAATTTCTCCCTTCTATAGATTGTTCTGCATAAAAATAATTTTTTTTTAAACTTCCTTAAAGAATTTTTTTAACTGACAGGTTTCCTTCATATTTGGGGATTTTTCTACGGGGTTTTCCCTCCGGAAAAATGGTGTAAAAAAATTTAATTTTAAGATAAACTGCGAAAGGAAGATTCTGTGAAAATTGGATGAAAATAGCGCAAGTGAAGAAAAACTAGAGGGCCAGTTTAAAAAAAGATGAGGTAGGCTAGACCAGCATAAATTCTGAGTCTTCCATTATGGTGGTATAAACGCCGTGCCGTCAGTTAGTACGCACTTTTACCTACAAATTTTTTTTTTTTTTTTTGTTTGTTTTTATTTTTAATAATTTTTTTTAAATTATATTTAGAGGAAGGTTTGGCGAGTGCTCAGAGGACATCAGCCGCCATGTACAGTAATGATTTAAAAACTGTGTCGACTCTAAGTGCGGATGAAGTTTCATCAATTTTTCAAGGAGCTCCGATTGTCGATATCTTGATGAGACCCGGCATAACCGTCCGTCAATGTGCATTGGCTGCCAAATTTTCTTAATGAAGGTAACCTTAAACATTCCTTGAAATATTCATTTTTTAATCTAAAAATCATAGCGGATGCAGATAGAATAATCCCAGCTGGGGATTTTACATGAATTACACTCGGACGAAAAATCCGGACGAGCTTTTAGTACCTGGTGTTCATATTTTACCAATAATTTCACTTTTGAGAGTTGGTAAGAAAAATTATTGGGTTGTCCGGTGGCTTAAATAATTGGTTTCAAATGATTTTAGAAGTATTAAATTATGTATTATTTGTGTAAATAAAATTTTCTTTAAAAATTTTAATTTTCTTGTTTTTAACTTTTAAATAGAAATTGTATTACCCTAAATAGACGTTTTTGATAATGGGTACTCCAGACCCACAATTTTCGTTGGATTTTTACTAAATTTGAATTTGGAAAAAAAAATAATAAAACAAGTATTGGTCTAGAGCTGAAAAAGGGAACTTCCTCAAAGGAGAGGAAGAACATAAAAATAAAAAAAGTTTATTTATTTTTCAAGGTAGAAAAATGAAAGTCTTCCCCCAGGCAGGCCACAGGATGGGCGTGAACATATCAAATTTCTCCCTTCTATAAAGATTGTTCTGCATAAAAATAATTTTTTTTTAACTTCCTTAAAGAATTTTTTTAACGGACAGGTTTCCTTCATATTTGGGGATTTTTCTACGGGTTTTCCCCTCCGGAAAAATGGTGTAAAAAAAAATTTAATTTTTAAGATAAACTGCGAAAGGAAGATTCTGTGAAAATTGGATGAAAATAGCGCAAGTGAAGAAAAACTAGAGGGCCAGTTTAAAAAAAGATGAGGTAGGCTAGACCAGCATAAATTCTGAGTCTTCCATTATGGTGGTGTAAACGCCGTGCCGTCAGTTAGTACGCATCAGAAAACTTCGATGCTTTTTACCTACAAAACCGCAAAAAATCATTGTTCATTCAATAAATAAAAACAGGAGGAAAAGAGTAAAAGGGCGTATAAATTAGAAAAAATTAGATTTTTATCTTGCGTGAGTATTTTAATAAATGCAAATGAAATTAGAGTTAGCGATTTTATTATTGTTGAGTTTATGAAGTTCAAACTAGTTGAAAAAGTGAATGAGGGAGGTAAGTGAAAAATCGTGATGTGGAAGGTCGGGTCGGGTTCGTAAAACGTGAGGGCGGCCGAGGTGCTGGCGGGCGGTGAAGTGAGGCCGGGCGGGCTGGAGAGGTACGTCCTCCCGGCGGATTACCCTCTCGAATCTCCTCTCTCAGTCTGGTGTGAGCAGTGGACATGAGCGGAGCTCCTCCTGTCGCCCAAGAGGGCTCACCCCCGTTACGATATCTCCCCCATTATATAAACGAAACGTTTAATTCCTCCGATCCACTAGAAAACCTAACGTACGTCTATGACTACGAAGGCGAACACCTGATGGAACGCATCGTTTCCATCGTCGTTCCCATACTTTTCGGTATAATCGTCGTTTTGGGTCTTATCGGTAATTTCTTAGTCGTCGTCGTCGTCGCGGCAAATCAGCAGATGCGAAGCACCACGAACCTCCTTATTATCAATTTGGCTATCGCCGATCTTTTATTTATAGTTTTCTGCGTACCCTTTACCGCGACGGATTATATCTTTCCGTATTGGCCCTTCGGGGACTATGGTGCAAAATGGTTCAGTATTTGATCGTCGTCACCGCCTACGCTTCCGTTTACACCCTCGTTTTGATGTCCGTCGACCGCTTTTTGGCCGTCGTCCATCCCATCGCTTCCATGTCGGTTAGAACCGAAAAAAACGCTTTGACCGCTATCATTGTCACGTGGATATTTATCGTCTTATCAAATATCTACGTCTTTTTCTGTCACGGCGAAGTCACTTATACGTACTCCCAAGATATACACCATACTTCCTGCATTTTCCTTGAGCTCGATCTCGAAGTGAGGCCGGACGGGTGCAACAAGCCGGCTTACCAGGTTGGTCCCCCGACAAATAATAAATGTTATGGATTTCATTTCAACATTTTCATCCTAAAAATCACCCATCATGGCTACAATAGTTACTCTTCTGATAAGCCCAAAAAAAGGGGAAAAAAAAGGTTATCAATGTTGATTTTAGCCGTACTAAACCAACAATCTGGCAATCAAAAGCTTTTGAATCGGCGTTAAATAGCATACAGAAAACAAGTTTTTAATCACGTACCACCCCCGTTACCAATGATATCCCTTTAAACATTTTGACGACTAAAAAATTTTGTCACGAATCCGTCGATACATAAAAATCACTAAAGAGAATCTTGATACTGACAATGGCTTGGAGCCAATGCCATGTCCGCAAGGTCAAAACCACAATACCTTTGGAAAACTTTTTAACTTTTCTGAAGGAAATTTCATTTCCGATGGATTATATAAAAAAATGCTTTTCTGAATTCAATAAAAATGGAAAATAGCAAAATTAAAAACAAAAATTGTTTGGAACTTACATCAAAATTGTGCTTAAGCCCACCCACGATAAAACAAATATATTTTTGTAAATTTTTCGGGAGATTTCAGGGCCCAGTCTGGGGATTCCTCCATCGTGCTGGATCTAATCAGGGACTACAAATTTACAAGCTACAAGTTTCTTATGGCTTGAAACTCCCTTGAGATAACGATAATAATATTAACTTGATCAAAGAGGTTTAATTTATGGTTAAATCAAAGTGGGCAAAATGAAGTGAAACAGTGTTTTTTGTTCAAAGAATCATTTTTAAAAACGAAAATCAGATGATATCTTAAGGTTAAAATAATATCTAAGGTTAAATAATAATATCAAGGTTAAAAACAATCAGAGATCTCGAGAAATAAATCCAATTGAAGTCATTCTCGGTAGGGTAGAAGAAAGGAATCAGCCACCTGTTAGTGAAATCCTATTCCTCCGCTGACTTTTTCCCTTTCCCGTTATATTTTAAATATAAAAAAGAAATATTTGTTTAAAAAAACGCTACTTTAATATCATAAAAAGTATTATCTTCCTATCATGTATTTTACCTCTAGAAAATTATATTTTTTAAAATATTTTTTGAAAAGAAAACTAACAATTTCATTAGTAAAAGTGGTCCGGACGAGAGAGTGGCCTAAGGCTATTAGCCTATTGCCCTGGGAATTTATTTGGAACTCTTCTTAGTAGAGAGAGCGAAAAAAAAAGAATAAAAGGTCGAGAGGAAGGTCTTCAAGGGTTTCAACTAATTAAAATTAGAAAAAAAAGAGGGGCGAAATAGTCTTTTAATTAAAAAATAATACGAACCTCTTGGGTTAAAAATTTTCAGGAGTGTAGAAGCTCCTTTTGAATGTCCGCAATGAGATTTAAAATTTTTGAATTAATTAATTGCTTCTCCTGCAGAAATTGTTTTTTAAAAGAACGTCAATAATTTAAAATTCCACGAAATAGATATTTTCGTTAATGCCTCTCATTTTTCCCCTTTTTCTCTGGAAATCGGGATTCAAAAACGCTTTTTCTTCCAGAGACATGGGCGACGACTATCTCACGAACATTATTGGCCCGATAAATTGACACCCGAGAATGGGCCAAAAGAGCGATATATTCTTATATAACTATTTGAGGGAGAAAGAAGTTTTAACTTTTATACGCGATAAGCAATTTCAAAGATATTAAAGGGAAAAATTATTGCTTTCCTGTTCTACGAAAAAAAAAAGATAAAAGTCCCTATTGTTTTATTCATCCTTTTTTCAAGATTTATTTCGTCCGCCATAAACGCCTTTATTTTCATAACCGGGCAAAATTTTTTTATTTATTTTAAATGGCCTAAAAATGTTAATTTTTCTACTTCCGCTAAAATACCTATAAAAAAGCCAAAATTTTTTTATAAAATTTAATTATGCTGAACTTCACAAGAATGTTAGATAGATTTTTGTACCTGGATTTCATTAAGAAGTTTAACCTGTTTTCAAGTTAATAAAACTTTTCGTTGTAAAAAAAATGTTTTTACAACAAAATGTCGGGTTAATAATAAAGTTTTCAATTAAACGCAGAAATTCTTAAAGAAACTTGACTGAAGTCTGTCAAGTATATTTCATATGGCAAGACTGCCATATTTTAAGTTAAGAATGAATTCTAGGGAAATTTTATACGATTTGTAGTTCGTATGTAATCGAGTCTAATAAACTGCCTGGGTTACTTAGGTAATTACCTACCTCCCTCTTTCTGAGAAGATCAAAGTTCATTGGAGCGATTCCATTCGGCTTTACAGATAATTAACCCATATACTTGACTGATATCGTGATATTCAAAGGCACAAAGGCAAGTCCTTTGAGATTTTTTCCCCAATGGGAATTTCCTTGAAAAAAAAAAAAGTCTGTTTTATTTTTTTTTTCTTCTTAGGTTAGTGTAATTTTTTTTGTTGACGAATGACTTGATTATTGGGTACCTCCTGACATTTCATTTTGCTATAAAAACTTTTTTTTTATATTCGTAAAAAGCAAATAATGGAAAAAAAAAGAAAACTCAACTATAACGAGACAACTTTCTCGCTGAAAGGTAGAGTTTAAAAAAGTTGTAACATCAAAATGCAATCTGACATCTTTTTTAAAAAACTTTAACTTTTTTTCAATGACAGCCATGAGTCAACTCGAATCAGTGTATATTATCGAAACAAATTTAATTAATTTGACGTATTTCTCCGCTATCACCCTATCCCTGGGGACAAGACATCAGTCAATGTTTAACTTTCCAATGTGTAACCGGCAGCTGCGGTAAACTGGCTTACAACAAACTAAGTTACACCTAATGCTTAAATTAATCAAACTCCGTTTTCTGCTTTTCGGTTGAAAAAATAAACCTAATAAAATGAAAACTGTAAAAATTCTTTTCTTAATAGGTTTGTGGCTTCTTAAGCAAACCTGCTCCAACTTGGGTGATTCCACAAATATGCAGAATTGGCTTTTGTTGTTGGCTTCTGTTGTTGTTGGTTTTTGTGTTGACTTTCTCCGATGGATTTTAGTTCCAAAAATTGGAAACTACTCTAGGGACGAAAGCACTTGGTCTTGTTGGATTAGAAAAAAATATACTAGTTGTTCTTGTGAAACTAAATAGATTCGAGGTAAAAAGTAATCGGAAAACATCCCTTGGATGCCGAAAAGTGTCTCTCTTGTCAAGAATATCCCACAAAGCTGCCGAAAATTTTATTATCTTCTCTGAAAAGTCTTAATTAAAATTAGGGCAAGCTTCGAAAAAGGTCCATATTTTTCTCTCGGCCTTTCTGTTTTTACAACGCGGAAAATGCGTGCCTATGTTTTTCTTCATTATACAGCTAAAAAAAAGATGGGGGCGTTGTTTGTCCATTAAAAGCGGTATAATTTAGCCATTTTTAGGTAAGGTCGAAAAAAAAAAATACTCTCCAAAGTTTTGAGATGTTTCCGGAATCTTTCGACATTAACAAGAAACGTTTGCTATTTGTTTTACTGTTGAGTTTTTTTAAGCCTTTTTTTAATCTGCTCTTCTCTTTTCTGTGTTTACAAAGAGGGCAAGATCGTAGCCGAAAATAATTGGTTTGTTTATACATTGGGGGTGTGGCGTTCGGTTCTGTTAGTTTAGTCTGTGCTACCGATGCGAACGGTTCTTCCCGAAATGATGAACGAAACGCTAAAAATTAGCGACTCCTCAGGAGCCCCGGTTGACCTCCTCGGAATCAAAATAACCACCGCTATCCTTTTCGGATTGATCGTCATTATCGGAATCATCGGAAACAGCCTCGTCGTCATCGTCGTTCTTGTGAACCAACAGATGAAAAGCCCCACTAACGTTTTGATTTTAAACTTAGCCATAGCAGACCTTCTTTTCTTATTATTTGCGTCCCATTTACTGCGACTGATTATTTGATGAACTGGGCTTTCGGAAACCTGGTGTAAAATAGTCCAATACATGACCTACGTGACAGCTTACGCTTCAGTCTACACACTCGTTTTTATGTCCTTGGATAGATTTTTAGCCGTCGTCTTCCCATATGGTTCAAATCGTTCAGAACCGTAAAAAATACGATTATTTTCATTCTGATACTTTGGTTCCTGATACTGTCTCTAAATTTTTATGAAATCATCTGTCATGGGCAAATCGAATATACTGGGAAACGAGACGGAATTTATTATAAACAATGCCGCTTTTTAAGGCCTCCAGATGAAAGATCCCAACGGGACGGAGCTCATCCGTGTTGTAACTCAACTGTTTTCAGGTTAGTTTTAAAAAAGTTCCTTAAAAAGCAAATAAATACTTGATTTCTTTTTAAACGAAGAAAATCCATAAAAAGACAAATCAGTTAATGCTTCTTTTTTACAAAGTTGTAACCCCTTTGTGTCTCCACCTTAAGGCGGAAGGAAAATGGATTGACTCGCTTTGAGGGTATAAAAGTTTTTTAATGTGATTTTTTTTCATGGCACCTCAACGTCACCCTCTTTTTCACAAACAGCATTTTTGAGATTGGAGTTAAGCATTAACTTAAAAAAAAAAGACGTCTTGAGATAATTGTTGGCTGGTGAAAAGTTCTCTTAAAAATAATGAGTTTTTGATCCTTTAACGATGATTATTTGATGTGAATATGCCTTGATGTTGAACCGTCTTTTGGGAGGGTGGAAATCTCCGTTTTAAATTAACTCGATTTGCTCGTAGTTTCTCTTCAAAATTAATGGAGCGAAAACGTAAAAGGAACCCAAGGAAAATGTGAGGAGGGGGGTCTAATTAATTCTATCGACTTGTACAAGAGTTTTCTACAGCCGGCGGGCCACCCGCGGCTTGACTTCAACAAGGCTTCAATGATTCTTCCTTTTTTAAACCAATTTTTTTTGTTTACCCCCGTGAAACAACAATCTGAAAATAAAGTGTAATTATAACTTTTCCCCCAGGTGCGATAATGTTCAAGTTTCTACCCTCTAATTATTTTGTACAAAACACTCAAAGTTGCTTTCATCAAGAATGTTGATAATAAATTTTTTAAGTTCCTCAAAGGGAAGTTATGTGACATCTCCATGTCTTTGGAAAAGAGTCTTCTAGACCAAAACTGATTACTCACCACTTCTTCCGGAATAGACGGCTTTCCTGTGGGGTTTTCCTGCTATTTTTCCCCTGAGACCGGCCGTTTTCAAAAAATCCATGTCGAAGTTAAATATTTTTCCTTTTGAATTCTTAAAGGAAATCGTTTCACCTTTCTAACGGTAGCTGTAAAAATAAAATTCATCAAATATTAAGGGAGATATGGCAGTTTATTCATTTTTCACCAGTTTTTCAATTCAGTTCAGTCATATTTCACCAAATTTTAAGAGAGATATTGCAGTTTGAAATTTTGGGGCAATCACGAGTGATCCTTGGGTTTTGTTGAGCGGTGTATTTTATATAACTTAATATTATACAGCGGGTTCGTGATAAAGTAGAAGGCCCTCAGGACTACACAGCTGACTAATCGCACTTTTCACTTTCCGGGAGAACTCCTACAAAACCATCTGGGACTCCCCAAAGCAATACGGCCCCGTATCAACTCCGAAGGAAAACAAAAGTTATAAAATAATGTTACTTTTACTTTTTTATGTTCCTTTCCGGATGTAAAATTTTCCAATTTTCAAAACTTAAGTTATAGAGATGAGGTAGTAAAAAATTAGGAGGAAGAGGGTGACTTAATCAATGGCCAACGTAGCATGTTTCTGATTGGAAACTAATACCCGGATTACAGCATCGCGGTCGCCGGACTCATCCCCAAATCCTGTTTAGAAGTTGTTTAACCACCTCCTGCTTTATCAAAATCACGGTTAAACATAAGACCGTCAAAACATGATAAAACTGCCCCAAAAGGTGAAGACTGAAGCTTAAACAATTGCCGCCTACAAAGAAGCGAAATTCCATTAGTATAAGAGGCCACTCCATTTATCTCTCAGGCCTCCTTGAGACCTTCCCTAATTTCTTCAACTCCCGAAAACAGTTCAACTAATTTTTATCTTAGTTTAAACTGCTTCTTTTGCTTAAGGATCTTTATCGATGAGATCCGTTATCAATCTTTTGTTAAGAAGACCGCAAGTTGTCGGACTGGAGAAACTTTACTCCTGAGGTTTTAGAAAGCTTTAGAGGAAAATTAAAGGCTACATCCAACCCCCCTTTTATAATTAAAAAGGACCGCTTCTAATTTATAATTTATCTTATTTAAATTTCATGATTTATCCACATAATTAAAAATCCTTCCAGGTCGTCTAATGCCCGAAAGTTTAATCCATAGGCTATAAAACCGTCAAGCATGATTGATGCGCAGACAAAAAATGAGAAGCATAATAATTTTAAAAATCTTCATTTTCTTGTCAATATGATTAGCTTATTATAGAATTCAAAAAGTGTCTTTTATGAATCTCGAAAGTTTTGAATAAGCAAGACCGATTCCCATTCAAATGTTTAACACTCGATTATTGTTTTAAACAAGGGACTGCGGATGCTTTATTGTCTAAGTTGTAGACAATGAAAGAGAGATAAATTAAGGTTCGAACTGCATAACTAAGTTTAAATAAATATTTTTTTAGGTCTAATTTTTTAAAAAAATGAGCAATTTCTGTCGCCCTTGTTGGGGAGAGTGGAAGATGTGACTTTCATTTTCAAACGTAAAAGGAACAGACGTGACGAAAATTCCTTGCCAAGTTCGTTCAGAACGAAAAATACAACTTTTTTATCACAAAAAAAATTTAATGCATTTCCAAATAAACGCTTTTTTTTCTATAAATAAAATCTTATTTTCTTTCGAATCTTTCAGTTTTTTATATAAAATTCGGATTTTTTGTGTTGGGTAAAATCTGGCCAAGTTAGAGGGTCTTTCTTGATTTGCTCTGCAATTATTTAAAAAAAAATGGGAGAAAAGGAGCGAGAACTTCCCGCGTGCCTTATGGCCGAACTCCAACTTAATACAATAAATTTTAAAATAAGAATTCTCTTCAACTAATTAACTTTAAAACTAAACTTTAAAAGTAAGTATTCTTTAAGACTTTGTCGGTTATAACAAATTCTAATTGGATGCTCCTATTTTCTTTCTTTTCTCCCCCGCTTTCTTCCTACCTTTATTATTTCCGTCACTACGTGGTTTAATTAATTTATTGCCATTAGGTTTTTGATCTTGTTTATTAATGAGATGTAAGCCGGTCGAGCGTGGGTGAATTTGATTCTCCTTTCCTCTCATGGCTGAACCTGTTACGAGATTAATTTCCCCTCACGGTTCGCTTTCAAATTTTAATACAAGCCTCCGTGATAAAGTTATTTCTTACACGTTTATAAAATACATTTTTTAAATATATAAGAAGCAAAAAGTAATTTTGTGCTTGTCAGTTTCACTATGATCGAGTCGAAATATGAGTTGAAATTTTTATACGCAAGGTGAGGCTCCGGTGACGAGAATCAAAGAGCAAAAAATTCAATTTTTATTTGAAAATTAATTTCTTCATATTTTGGGGAAGAGAAAAATAGGTGTTTTTTTTAAATTTTATTCAGTTTTACCCCTCGAAAAAAGATTTCTATTATCCGGGAGGAATCCAAAAAAAAGAGAGCCCATTTTGCCAAATTTTGTTTCCCGAAGTAATCAATTTGAAAGCTCTACTAGGTCCAATTCTACTGATCATAAGGTATTTCCAAGGCTAGTGACGTCGCAAAAAAATTCACCAAAGTCACACTGTACGTTCCTAAGTGCAAAGTCATCTTGTTTTCATCCAAGATCCTTGAATAAAAAGTATCCTTGGCGTTTATTACTTCTGATCCATTTTATCAAAACCGTAGATCACGGTTGGCTAAGATATAGAAAAGGGATTTCCTTCAAACAAGGGATATAGTTAATCCCCTGACTTTCCTCCCTGATTGGAACCCAGGCTAAAGTTTGATTCATCTTTCTCCCTTAGTCGGCGGACTTTCCATGTTGGCTTTGTCCTAAAAACGGATCAAACCCTTTTAAAAAAATGTTTAATAAAAAGAAATAAGTACAAAAACAAAAGCTTTACGATCATTTTATTCAGCATAAAAAAGCGTACGAAATCCTCGGGCGTTATTAAAAATTTCATTTCCACACATTTATCTCGACTTTAGCGTTTTTACATTCTAAAAACGACCGGGAAAACGTGAGGCTTCTTGAAACGGAATAGAAACGCCCATTTTGGCAAACTCCTCGGAAACAATTTCCTCGAGGTGCTCACTTACTAAAAGGGCCTTTATTAAAACCAAGACAAAACTCTACAGATATATAATATTCAACATTTTGATCAATTTATATTTTTAAAATAAAAAAGCTAAAAATTTATAAGCCTGTATTCCATCCGTGGATTACTAGGGAGATGTTATGAAAGACGGCACTTAAGTAATAACTTATTCAGAAGAAAAATGAAGACTACTAAAGCTGCTAAGAATCCACTTAAAAAAGAATTTTTTATTTATTCAACCCCTAGCTCTCGCATAAGAATCGTCAATTAGTCTTCTTTTCTTGTAAAAATTCAAGTTATAACAACTAATTGTACAATTTTCAATTTTAAAAATCGTTTTGTATAATCCTAGTTTATCTGAATTGTGCAATTTTGAGAACGGTTATTGTTTACAGCTTAAGCCAACGGGAATTATCTCTATAGCGATAATCCAGGCGTTCTAAAATTACCATATTTACTGTTTAAAACGAGGTTTTTCGTCAGTCGAGATAACGAAATTCGAAAACTTTCGGGATATCATAAAAGAAAGCGAAGTTGATTTTGAAAACCGTATCTGACAGAAAAACCAATAAAGGATTTTACGGTTCTTTAAATGAGAATTCACAATTATCGGATTACGATTCGATATCGTACATTAGATTTTTTCATCAGAATGTTGAATTAACCTTTTAAGACAGCGATTTTTGATGTTCTTTCTTGGATGATTTGAATTCTTTTGGCCAATTTATTTATAAATGTCTTTTGCTATTATTTTGGAAGAGAAACCAAACGTAAATCGAAGTGATGAGCGAGCGGTACCATTCAAAGAGTCGCAAACCCGAATGATGCAAATTGTGTCCAAAACGTCAATATTTGTGAAGGAAACATTTATCGTAATAGAGGTAAACTGGGTCACTTGAATAATGCATTATTCTAAAAATGAAAACCACGAAGAGGATTAGTTGTAACTGTTAGATACAAAATTAGTTGGGAACGTTGGGATTTTGAAAAAAAAATTTTATGGTGGATCAGTGGAAATAAAAAAATGACTTCAGAAGTCTCTTGAGGCAACATGAGGTAGAAAAAATGTTTGATATGTTGATTTTTTGCTTACGTTTTTCCTTACTTGAGCTTAAGCGTTTTCAGAACTCGTTAAGACTGAAATACTTAAAATTAGCAAGGAAAATAACGTAAAGTACCTCTAAAAAAAGGAATTATAGCCAAAGCAACCTCTTTTCTTCAAAATATACCGTTTTCCTCGTTCTTTCAGAGAAGAAAACTTTTTAATGGATTTTGGGCGTTTCTCACTTTTTGGCTCTTCTCCCTTTAGACCAAAAATCGAAATTTTTACTCGGCTTTTCGTTTTTCTCGTCCTAGATGACCACGTTCGTCTACTGCAGAAAAAAAAATTTTTGCACAAAATTTTAATTGTTTTTTCTATTATTAAGCCCTTTTTTTTGGAACAACTTTTTTTTTCGCTTTTGAGCCGGATTGGCCCCGTTTTATAGAATTTTTAGGCAGATTTTTTTTAAAAGTTTATTTAACACTTATTTATTTGTTTATTTTTCTTCTTCTTCAACTCATATTTGTTTTCCACATCCGATGGCGATTGCGTGGTTTTCAACCATATCGTTTTTCAATTTGAGTTTATTACAAACGCGAATTGTTTTTTTGGTTTCCAATTCAATTTCATACAACCTTCGTGAAAAATTTGTGGGAAAAAAAAGTTGTTATCGACAGGCCCGTAGGGCGTACGAGGGCGAAAATTTGGAAGTCTCGCCCTCTAAAGCTCAGACCGTGTAGTTAATCAAATTCACCCCTCTGTGGTCGACTCGCTAATTGACAAGATTAATTAACACTGGAAGGATTCGGAAGATAACTTCAGAACCGAGTATACTCGAGACGAAATGTTTCCAGAAATAGAAGGAAACGTCTTGTTTCATCTAATAAGAGATCTAACATTTCAATTAGGTTCATTTTCTTTATGTGTGTAAAAGTTTCTTTTTTCTTTTTATTTACCCCCATGCTTATAAATATGCATACCTTTCCTCTTTTGATATATATAGGCCCCGCTTTAAAGTGGCAATATTATGGAATTTGAATTACAAATTTTCACCCTTGTTGGTCTCACAGGGAAGCAGAATAAACCAGATGAATGAGTGACACATGAACTTATAGTGAAGAAGCCTACTAGAAATTTAAAAAAAATTTTTTTCGCCACCGTTACTGCAATCAACGGAATTTCAGTCGAAACCCATTCCCACCAATTGAACTCAATCTAATTTTCACGTTTTCCACCCCAGGGGGTAAATTTTCCCACCATCGTAGGAATAATTTTTTCAAATTTGTTGCCAAATCACCACCGTATTTTTTAAAATAGACCTTTTGAAAATCCTAATTAATAGAACGCTTTTAGAAAAAGAAAAAAAATCCCTTATGTCTTTGTAGAAGCAGTAACTCTTGTGTAATTAAAAACCGAAATTCAAAACGGTACTTGAATGTTTAAAGCCAAACGAATTTCTCGACGGAATCCGTATAATTAGGAACTCGGAAGTGTAGAACGGATTCCCGAGGGGGAGTTACACGACACCTCATGATTAAGCGAAAAAGCGCCTTTTTAACAGGCCTAATTTAAATTAGAATTGAAAACTTGAAAAGTTTCTCTATCGGAGTGAACACTGCCCATCCTCACAGCCGGATAATTTTATTTTTCAAAACTTCAAACACTCAATATTTTACGCTCTTTTTGTGTTTTGGTTTTTCCTCTTCTTTTGATAATAGCGTAAAAAAAAGCCGTAAAAACAAAGAAAAAGGGGGAAAAGAAGGCTGACAATTGGTAAAGTTGCTGAAACGTCCTTTCTGAACCCTTTTTTACCGCTTCAGAAGTCTTTTCTGTTTTTTCCCCGTAAAACATCTGACATGTGTTTGGGGTCACATCATTTAGAAATTTCTCCCTTTATTTTTGGTGTGTCAAAAATGAGATTATGTTCCTTTTGACGACCCATGTGAATAATAATTATTATAAAATTTACTTGCTTTTTGGGAAGGTGAACAGAGGGAATGAATATATGTAAAAGAGGGTGATTATTTTTTGACCCTACCTGAGCTTTCAAAAATGATCCCATTTTGAAAATTGATTTCTCCGAAAGTAGAATTCCTTTCTTTCAGTTTTCCTCCCCCATGGAAATTTCTTAGTTTTCGTTGATGCTTATAGACTTCGTACTTCAGTTTACATTATAATCGATCGTAGGCAGGTGACGAACAGGTTGTGTAATTGAAAATTAACTTTGATTCATCTTTTTTTTTAAATATTCATCCAGTTTCGCCCACACTATCAAAAGTTCAAATGATTTTCAACTTTAATGAATCTCCTGTTTCATCTGATCGATTGGTTCCACTTAAATTCCGTCGATCTCATTAGAATATAAACGAGCCGAAAACCTTTCATGATGAAAACACGTTTTAAGCACCGGAACGTCGCCGAAACGTTCAAATTTTTTCATCGTTGAGCGATCATTTTATGAAATCCAGATGCCCGTTGTCGAAGCCAATAAAAAGGTAGAGGACATCGTGATCGTAAAAAAAGCTTTTTGGCTTCCGACGATCAAGAAACGTTTAAACTAGCACGTTTTACGGTCTCAAAAGTCTCAAACTTTAACAAAAATGACAGTTATTTTCAAAAGGATTCTTTCGAATTAGATTAGGCGTTTATTCATCTAAAGGATCGCAAATGTATCGGTTTTCAAGTAAAGGAGCCCTTTTCTTCGGTTAAGGGTCGTTTACAAACCACTGAAAAATATTCGCTCCGTATAAAACCTATTTTATTTTTATTAGAAAGTATTGATTTAGCATTTGCTTAAAAACACCACTTTTTTATTTCCCTCCGTTAATTTTCTTTTTCATCGACTTTGTTTGTTTTTATTTCTAGACGAACGGGTTATACACGAATTTTGATCAAATGTATAGCCCCTCAGGCCTGAAATACGTATATCGTCCTAAACCAAGGGGTTGAAATGTAAAAAAAAGAGGGTGTGAGAGAAAAAAAAAAGAGATTTACGTTACCCAAACCTTTATTTACACCCCTGAAAATTACAAACCCGCTGGATATGGACAGGTTTTTTTATCGAAAAAATCTCAAAGAAAATATTTAAAATGAATATTAGAATCATCATTATGTTTTCTAAAATGATATGAATTCTTGAAATGGGATCCTAGGAATGTTTCGAGCTATGAACTCATTTCCAGAGGATTCCTCACAACGGTATGACGATCATGGAATTCCGTTTGTTTTTATGTTTGAAGCAAAAGTGTCAAATATTCATTTTGTTCCTCGTTATCTAATAATTTTTATTTAACAAACGATCAAAGGGTTGCTAGAATTGTAACCATAAAATTATGTTTCTCAAATTGAGATAACGTGATTTTTCTTAATTAATGAAATCAGACAAAGGGTTCTGGTACTTCGCTTCTAAACAGCCTAACCTCAAAACTTTTTTTTCTTCATTGAATTCTGATTGACGTCATTAAAACTATATGCGTTAATTTTTGTGAGGT